>JARJRE010000010.1:0-69050 GCA_030783385.1 Akanthomyces dipterigenus | reverse complement strand
TTAGCTTAAAATTTAAAATAAAGAGGTTTTAGTATATTAGAGTAAATATCTATCTTTTTAACCTCTTAGATATAATAGTTAATTAACTAGAGTGTAGTGAACTTTTTCTAGATTATTAGTATTAGTAGCGCTTTATAATATTATATACTAACTTTAGTAATACTATCTCTTTAAAAGAGATTACTTTAATAGAAACTCTATAACTATATGCTATTATAATCCTCGTCCTTTTATGAGGACTCTATTTAACTCTAGGAGTTAATAGAGCTATAATAGAAGAGTTATAGTGATAATAAAAAGTAGTGTTGTGAGTAAGGTTGAACGCGTCGCGCGCTGGTGGATTTTATTCGCGTCACTTTTGGCACCCCACTGTACAGAGCCGGTGGAGACGATTGGTTGTGTGCGAGCCGGCGAGGCTTGCGTGTTCGGGGCTTGTAAGTTATGGCTGGAACTTGGAACTCGGCAATGCCAGCCTGCATTAAAGCTACAGGGGGGCAACAGGAGGCCACAAGAAGGAAAAGAAATGTGAGAAGATAAACATAGTGGCAAAAATCAGCAAAAGAGGAAAAGGGTAGCCAAAGAAAAGTAGATCTGTAAAGCCGCAGGCAATATTCAAACATTTTGACTGTGTACCTTCCTGGGCAGACGGTGACGGTTAGTAGGTTAACATTAGTAGCTACCTAAGGTACCTGGTACAGGGTGCATAACTCAAGACAGGTCGCACCACCAAAAAAAAAACTTGCAATAGGGGGCTGGATCTCGCATAATAGCCTAATGGGTACCTACAGGCTACAGGTAGGTAGGCCCACCTTGGCACCCACTGCAGCAGCTCGCCCGCTCATCCCACAAATCGAGTCAGCGGCCACCCTTCCACCGTCTCTGTCGTCTCCGCTTCTCTTCCATCTCCTCCACGCCTGCACCGGATAGCTCTACTTTCTACATCCAGCGTTCTACAACATATATCGTTACGCATCCGTCGGCAATCGTTCGCACGCAACTCTACTTGCATTCTCGCTACCTCGATCCCGGCTCCGACCGCCCTGGGCATGGCTGATGCTTCCGTCCAACAGCATCCGCTGGATACGCCCTGGTTGAACCGTCATCGCTCATGTGGCCTTGATGCCATTGACAGGCTCGCTTAATAAACCATCTCGCTCGTACGCCCGCCGACATCATGTTGCGACGTCGTCCCGGCGACGGGCGGCGGTCCATTCATCAGAACAGATTATTACTCGCATTCGCCATCATCCTCATACCATGGCTTCAGCTTGCCGATGCTCAGCAGCAACCGCAGCAGCATCAGCATCAGCAGCATCAACCTCAAGCCGTTCACTCTGGCTCGCCGCACGCGAACCACGACATACACAACGACAAGGTATCTGTCGAAGACCCTGCCCGCTGGGCCGCTTCGTCCATCGATGCCGTAACCAGTCAGGCGAGCAAGGCCACCGGCGCCCCCAACAAGCCCCGGTATCCTGCCCGAAGCACCAGCCGACAGAACCACAAACGTCACATCATCATACCCGACGATGAGAGCGCCATTGCAACTTTAGCTCCGGCCGAGCCCGTCCGAGCACCAAGACCCCCCAGCGATCTTCGACCTCGTAGCATACCAGCTTCGGGGCTGACTGCGACGCAGAATGCGCGGAACCTGGAGGATTGGGAAGTGGAAGACTTTGTTCTTCTGGCGACCGTCGATGGAGATTTGTACGCCAGCGACCGTAACACCGGTAAACAGCGCTGGCACCTTGAAGTCGATCTACCCATGGTCGAGACCAAACACTACCGTCTCAACAATTCCATCCTCGACGATGACTACACTCCCGTCGACCACTATCTCTGGGTCGTCGAGCCCAATTCTAATGGTGGCATCTTCATCTGGCGACCTGACCCCGAAGCGGGTCTCGTCAAGACAGGCTTCACCATGAAGAGCCTCGTTGAGCAGCTCTCGCCGTATACAGATATCGAGGGCGGAATTGTCTACACAGGCGACAAAAAGACCACCATGGTGACTCTCGACGCCGCAACAGGCCGAGTCCTTAAGTGGTTCGGTTCCAGTGGCTCTCATGTCAACACCGACGACTTTTGCCGCCAAGCCAACACCTTTGACGATCGCGATAATGAAGAATGTCTCACGACCGGAACCATCACGTTGGGCAGGACCGAGTACACTGTGGGCATTCAAGGATCTGACGGCCGTCCCATTGCTACTTTGAAGTACTCCGAATGGGGTCCCAACACTTTTGACAGCGATCTCTACCTGCAGTATCACAATTCTCTTGACAATCGATACATAACGAGTCAGCATAACGGCAAAGTCTACGCCTTCGACCAGTCAAACAAGGACAACCCGACACCTCTTTTCACTGACAAATTTGCCGCTCCCGTTGCCAGCGTCTTCGACGTTTGCCGGCCCTGGGATGCTGTTACTGGCAGCAACCCGCAACTTGTTGTTCTGCCTCAGCCGCCAATGCCAGCTCGTGACAAGAACGACAAGCAGATGCGCATGAACAGCATCTTTTTGAACCAGACCGAGACGGGCAGCTGGTATGCCATGTCTGGACAAGCATACCCGCTCATCACCAGCGCACCTCTTGCCCGGATTGCGAGCCCGGATTGGTGGGATATGCTTCCGTCCTCGGATACCATCAGCCAGTCTCGCATTAGCAAGGCCCTTGTGGGCACCCATTTCTTGGAGTCGATCCGGAGAGACAATAACCAATTCCGAAGCTTGCCTGGCAAGTCGAATGAGGAAGTCAACGAACGAACGGAAGTCAATCCTGCATCGCCAGACGAAGCAGCTCCCATGACTGAGGAACCTACCATCATTAACAAGGTCAAATCTCTCCCTCAAAGCGCGGCAAACAGTGTCTATGACTTTGTGAGCAACCCAACTCTCATCATTCTCTTCTTTGCTGCCATTTTATACAATCAGAAGAAGCTTCGGCGCTCATACCACAGACTTCGGTCCAGAGGCCTCCACAAGGGCTTGGTTGAGGAGGTCCAGACACTCTTGTTCTCGGAGACTCTTCCAGAGGATAAGCAAGATACCGGCGTTGAAGAAGTGAAGAGTGAGATGGGCAAGGATGTCCAGGCTATCAGCATTGATGACAAGGACGATGCTATATCTCAGCGTAAAGACATTACTCCAGCTGATGAAGAGGGCAAAGCTTCTGCCTCTGCTAGCCCCGAGGACAAAGGTGTCAGTTCGCCAGACAGACAAAAAACCTCCAAGCCAGAAGATGACGACAAAGACAAGGCTCCTGGCGAGGAGGCCAATGGAGATGGGCCCGAGACCCCCATCAAAGGCAAGAAGAAGGCTCATCGTGGTCGACGTGGTGGGGTCAAGCACCGTCCCAAAAAGCAGCGTGAGAACTCGCAGTCTCGTGATGATGAGGCCGCTGCCTCGACAGTTGAAGAGGCTGTCAAGAATGCTAAGCGTCTCGGGGACAAGCCCAGCCTTCAACCTGATGTCATGACCGTTAACAACGACATGAGCGCCGTTACCAACCCGATTGTGCGCATGGGCAATATTGAAGTTGACACCGAAGTTCAACTCGGCACAGGAAGCAATGGCACCCTCGTCTTTGCTGGACGTTTTGATGGTCGCGATGTTGCGGTAAAGCGCATGCTGATTCACTTCTACGACATTGCCTCGCAAGAAACGAGACTGCTACGCGAAAGCGATGACCATCCCAATGTCATCCGATACTATTCGCAGCAGGAACAAGACGGCTTTCTGTATATTGCGCTCGAGCGATGCGCGGCATCTCTCGCTGATGTTGTGGAGAGACCCCACGCCTACCGAGAGTTGGCTACTGCTGGAAGGATGGATCTTCCCGGCGTGCTGTATCAAATCACCAATGGTATAAGCCACTTGCATAACTTGCGGATCGTGCACCGCGATCTGAAGCCTCAGAATATCCTCATCAACATGGGCGTTGGCGGCAAAGCCAGACTATTGGTCTCCGATTTCGGTCTCTGCAAGAAGCTTGAGGGAGGTCAGTCATCTTTCGGAGCCACTACTGGCCGCGCAGCGGGAACGTCGGGTTGGCGTGCACCCGAGTTGCTACTGGATGACGACGCCCGCGATATTTCCATGGTCGATGCCAGCACACATAGCGGCTCTGGCTCGGTCCTTGTAAATGACGGTCTCATGCCCGGCAGTCGTCGCGCGACCCGCGCCATTGACATTTTCTCTCTTGGACTGGTGTTCTTCTATGTGCTGACTAACGGCTCGCATCCATTCGACTGCGGCGATCGATACATGAGAGAGGTTAATATTCGAAAGGGCGAACATAGCTTGGACCTGCTCGATTCGCTGGGCGATTTCGCTTCGGAGGCCAAGGACTTGATTGGCTCCATGCTGGATGGCGATCCCAAGCGGCGTCCGCCCGCCCGCGAGGTCATGGCACATCCGTTCTTCTGGTCAGCTAGGAAGCGACTGGCGTTCCTGTGCGATGTGTCGGACCACTTCGAAAAGGAGCCGAGAGACCCCCCCTCGCCTGCCCTCCAGGAGCTGGAGCGTCATGCGCCCGAAGTAACGCGGGGCGATTTCCTGAAGCACCTGCCCCGCGAGTTTGTCGACTCGCTCGGCAAGCAGCGGAAGTACACGGGCTCGCGTCTACTGGATCTGCTGCGAGCTCTGCGCAACAAGCGCAATCACTACGAGGACATGTCGGAGAGCCTGCAGCGTACCGTTGGACCGCTGCCGGATGGCTACCTGAGCTTTTGGACCACGAGGTTTCCTGTGCTACTGCTGTCGTGTTGGAATGTGGTGTACAATGTGCGATGGGAGGAAACAGACCGCTTCAGAGACTACTACGAGCCGGCAGGTCTGTAGAGGAAATGAGACAGATTGACATTGCGTGTGGCACGTTTGAGATTGGGACTGGGTAGCTTACTGTGTATTTCTGCAGCGTTAGATGATAGCACAAAACATAGCGTTTCGTCAACTCAAGTCATGCCGCTGTTACAGTATATGTGTGCCGCAGCACCTGGGTCACTCTTCCTCGTTTGACGCTGATCCCACTTAATCTGCCGAAGCGGGATTGCTGTCCAGTCAGATGCTCCGAGGAAGACTGCTTCCGGGTTCCATGTGTGCCAAACCACCTTGTCGTTTCAGCATCGCCCTTTGCTTACTCTTTCTGCAATGCTCACCACTGGGGGCCGAAAGCCGATAAACAACCTGTGCGGCAACTCACTGCTATAGTAGCTTAGTCCTTGAGCGCGCATGAGCTGCACCGATCCTACGGCGTGGGAGCCGGAGGAGCTGGCACATGGCAGCAAGATCTTTATCATTCAGAAGCTCGTTGGACACTGTAGACTCACGCGCAGCTTTTCTCAGGCGTACCTCGGACAGGATCAGAAACATGTTGACCGCGGATAACTCGTCTGGCTTGCCCATTTGAGAGTTGCGTATGGCAACCATGGACGGAGCGGAGCGCAATACTGTGAGCAGCCAGAGCTGCCGCAGCGGAAGCAGTCTCTGGGGCTTTTGCGGTATGAATGCCATGCCAAAGGCATTGATGGAGGCTTGCCAGGCCTTCCCTTGGTATCCTGCTGTCGATAATCCAGGCATTTTTTCCAACCCACGCGCCACAAATTCGAGACGAAGACGTGCGCGATTTCAAACATGTATTCGGATCAATGTCACCGGATTTACAAGAATCACATCATGCTGATAGCCGCCGCATGAGCGATCAGAGTGTAGACACTGGGAGCAAGCGGGAAGCTTCCCGTCGGACTGGCTGTACGTGTGAGTCAATCTTGAGCTTGGCCCGACAGTAAGGGACAAGAATAAGCCTGCACCAAGCTTACGGTCTCGGCAAGTATGACAAATTGTTTGCTTCCTGACCTTTCTCGCTTTCGGTTTCTACTCCCGTGAAAAGCAAAAGAGGCTGTAAATCTTTGGGGGCGCTCGAATGGCGACGAATGGCGTTAATGGATCAAATCGGCAATAGTCCCGTATCGGCAGCAAACCCCGCCCAGCTTATTGTCGTCTATTTCGCCTTGGAGGTGGTTGAAGCACAGCAGTGCCATGCCGAAAAGGCCGCAGTCACACTTGTCCATGGCTCGTTTTGCGTGGCAAAAATGTAAACGTGCAGGGCTTACTGAGCTCTTGGGCGAGCAACACAGCTATGCGCGTGCACACTGATCCACGAGCATTGTTCAGGGCAGCAATTTGCTTTCTGTCGTGATGTATTCAGCTGATCAGCGTTTAGCTTAGTTTGCCTCGGCTCTCTAGAAAGGTTGGAATGTCTCTTCACTGTGACGCACGTATGCCAAGTGCATGATGAATAGACGGCTGTAGCTTCAACAGAGATGCATCTTCATCTTTTGGTCTCTGCATCTCGACGCCCATTTTAGCCGCAGCCAGGCGAACAGTGGCACGATCACAGCATGAAGAGAGTTGAGCAACACCCGCCTTTGGGGTTGACTTGCTCTGCTGTCACGAGGACGAGGCAGGATCCAGATTGGTTAATGTGCGAATGATAGCGCCATGTCTTGCACCAGTCGTCAAATTAGTCTGAACTAGTAAATCGCTCCCCACACACGGATCTCGATGCACCGATTCTCCTAGGCGCTAACCGACCGTCAAGTGACTCGACTGCCGGGCCATTGTCATGGCCCAAAGGTTAGTTGTTGTATCGAGGGCAGAAGCAGTGCGGCCTCTGAATCGTCACCGTCACCAAATGGAGTGAGGGTTGGATGACGTTGCCAGGTTGAATGTGCTTGTCTTGCGGTAGATACAACTTGCCTGTAGCTGCACCAGCCTGATAAGCAAGCAATTCGCCATGGCTAAACCTGCCAAGACGAGAGAGAGAGCGACCGCCAAGGCGCAAGAGCACCCCGGCAAGAGCCATGATGACTTCAACAGTCAACGCCATGGAGGCACTGCAGAGCGAATGCAACATGGAATAAACATACTGGAGGAAAAGTTCTCTCGGGCGACGACGGGCAGCCGCTTGCTCCTTTTGATGACTTTCACACACTGGCTCCGAATAGATCCATGTCCCTGCTCATGGTCAAGGTACAACCCCCCCCCCCCGGGGCTTCGACAAGGATTGATTTCTTAGCAGCAAAAAGTGACCTGGCATGGGTACAAAACTTTCGCCGACACCCAGTCTGCTTTGTAGATTCTTGCCCATGTCAAGGCGGGCTCAATATGGCTAGCGTTGCTGCATGGCTTTTCTAAACTGCTTGCTCTGCCACGTCAGTGTCGACATTTTGCATGACCTAGACATCAGCTTGGGCCAGAATCTGTATGCGAGGCGAGGCTGGCCCGCTGGCACGCAAATCTGCCTCGCCAACAATTTCTTGCATGCAAATTCTGATCCATGTCACCGTGCATCACTGCCTATTTCTTGAGCAACTCGCCCCCTACCATTGGCTGCCCATCTGCTGGCTCGCGCAAAGATTTACCCTGCTGTTCCTGTGCCCCCCCCCCCCCAAACACTTGCAGGCGTTCTGGCACATGACGTTACTGGAAGAAGATATATGGAGAGCCTGTTGCCATCCGTCGAAACATTGCCAAACTACAAGCACAGTGCCCGTGGTCTGAGAAACGCCATGACGCCACCTCGACCACCTTCTATTGAGCAAACTGATTGGGACATTCACAAAGCAGAAATTCTGCAACTCTTCGGCGTCCTGACGCAAAAAGAACTGTTGCAACACCTGAAGCATAAGCATGGATTCTGCCCCACGTCAGTCCCTGCCCCCAGTTGCCCAAACCAACATGACGCCGCAGATCTCTCATCGTTCAACTCTAGATCTTCACAGTATGAGCGCCAGAAAAAGAAATGGGGTTTATTGAAGAACGTCAAGCAGGAGGAGTGGAAGTATATAGAAAAGGTGGCGCAGAGGAGAAAGCGCGGCAACAAGGAGACTGAGATTGTGGTGCGTGGCAAAGTGATTCGCCCCAAACAGCGAAAGAGGGCAGCAAAGTGGGTTGCAAGAAAATCATCTACTCTTAACCAGCCGCAAGGCAAGTATACCACCGACCTCCATGTGAGAAAGCTGTCAGCTGACAGCCTCAAGCAGACACGTCGGAGGAAGCTCCGCATGGCATCACTGTGGCCACACCACAACCAGCCGAGGTCGTCCCCTGCGCAGACGACTATTTGGAGATGCCGTTTGCCCAGTTCGCAACACGCTTGGAGATGTACGGTATGTCCCGCTATAGGAGATTCGATTTACTATATCAGTGTAATAACAGTCTTGAGTGGACCGGTACCGTCATGGTATGGGCGCCGTGGGTGCATTCGCTCATGGCGCAGTCTTGGGCCTCGCTGGATTCAACGTTGGTGACACGTCTACAGACCGCCGACACTTTCATTTTTTTTTGACATGAAATAGGACTCCTTCACTTTCCCGTGGGAACCTTTCTCCGGTTGGTACCCTGAAGGCTTGCCAAGTAACGACTTTTTGCAAGCTGCGAACATGCAACTCGATGACCAAGACGCCCTCTTTCGATCATCCCGGCAAGAGAAGTTCTGCCTCCAGGGCAAAATTCTTCTGCGCGACATCCTCAATGAGGTCTTGGAATCAGATTCTTCAGACTACGATGAAAAGTTTGCCTCACTTTTGCGCAAGGATCCGGTTGAACAACGACAATGTGACATTGACCATCAGGCGAAGCAGCTCTCCCAAAAGTCCCGTCTTGAACATTTATTTCATCTCTTGCGGTATGCAGTCTACCTCTCCTCCAACAATTTGCTTGATGCCTCGCGCACAGACGAGTTGCTTTGCTGGATTTCCGACCGCGGTGATTTCTGGATCATCGAGGCCGTCGTGGCCCTGCGTACACCGACAACAAGCACATTTGCAAGTGTTCTTCTCAACAGCGCTGTGAGGCTCGGCAAAGACAGATTTGCTTGCAGCCTGTTACAAAAAGACGTCGACCCCAACTTTGTAACTAAGCAGCGCAAATATTTACCCTATTCTACTCTTGATGAAGCTGCGCAAGCCCGCAACACCGCTCTTGTGCGCTTGCTGGTCCAAAAAGGAGCTCGAGCGCTCTCGGAATCCTGGGAAAAATCCCTGTTACATAGGAACAGTGATTGCAGCGATGAAGACCATTGGGGAAACGTGCAGTTTGTTATCGACAACATTGACAACGTAAATATGAAATCGGAGGGCTTCCCACATGGGATATTACTCGATATTGTCGTGGAGACTGGTGATGTGAAGGCTGCCAAGATGCTTTTGCAGGCTGGCGCCTATGTCAACAGAACCTCGGAGGACTGTGCGACACCATTGCAAGCAGCTGCTGGCTATGGCAACGTGGAAATGGTGAGGTTATTGATTGAGGCAGGGGCGGATATCAACGCCCCTGGTGGCAAATCCTCTACACATGTGTCCGAACAGTATGCGAGGCGGAACCCCGCCTACTATTTTCTTACTCCTCTTCAAATTGCTCTAACAAAAGGGCAAAATGCAGTGGCTGAGATTCTACTGCAACATGCCGCAAATGTGAACGGCTTTGATGCTTCTGCGTATTGCGATGCATGGGCACGATCAGTATCCAAGTCTGGGTTCTTCATGCCATACAAAGACAGGATCTTTACAGGAAGTGACGCGAGCCGATTTTGGCAAGAAGAGCCTTGGCTTGCGTACTGCAGATGTCAACAATCGGGACTGCTCGATTCACCCCTTCAGGCAGCAGCGAGAAAAGGAGACGTTGCGCTCGCCCGCAGGTTACTGCGCCTGGGAGCCAACTTGGAGGCGAGAGGGGGATTTGGCACGGCACTACAGGCTGCGGCCTCGACAAAAGGAAGCTTGAAGCTCGTCAAGTTTTTATTGGACAAAGGAGCGGATGTCAACGCCCCCGCGCACGATCCCGTCGGTCGAAGTGCTCTCCAGGCGGCGATACAGTACGGCGACATGGAAACAATCCACTACTTACTCGAATCGGAGGCTGACGTCAATGCTGCTCCCTGCCTGGTAGACGGTAGGACCGCGCTGCAGGCAGCTATCTACAGAAACGATGTGATTCTGGCAAAGCTTCTAGTTCTACTCGGAGCCGATATCAACGCGGAGGCATCGCCGATCAATGGTCGGACATGTCTACAGGCCGCTTGTGAGATTGGAAACGTACAAATGATTGAGCTGCTCCTCAAACGCGACGCCAACGTCAGCGCGCCGCCGCCAGAGTCTAGCGGGGGGGAAACAGCACTTCATGCCGCAGTCGCAGGCAAGCACATTCTAGCTTTGCAAAAGCTTCTCGACTACGGGTGCGATCCCAACATCATTACCTCACAACGCGGTGCAAAGCATGAATATTCATTATTATGGTACTCAATCCAGGCGCAGCAGCATGAGATGACCAAACTACTCCTGGAGAATGGAGCAGACCCGAACATCGCCGGCGCGGAAGCGCCACTCGCACTTGCCATCCGTACACAAGAACTGCAGACTGTGCAGTTGCTCATTTCTCATAGTGTCGATGTAAATGCGCGGCAGAATCCGGAGGATCGGGAGTCTGACACAATGTTGCAGGCTGCGGGCTGCTGGCGGCTCACTCCCCCTCTGCCGGTTGCTGATCGAAGCTGGCGCAGATTGGAGAGGGAGCGTGGGCACTGCCGCGCTTTGTGCTGCCGTGCGCAATTGCCAAACTGCGGTCGTGCAGTTTTTCCTCTCAGAAGGCGTGAGTCCCAACTGGAAGAATGGACCACGGTCACAAAATTGCAGTAAACGCTGCTCGCCACTATCACAAGCGTTCACGGAAACGGGGTGGCCTGTGTCTTCGGACGATGACGTGCCTCGCGCGGAGGTTGTGGAAATGCTTCTATTGCGCGGCGCGGAATTCAATTTCGATGATATGCTCGCGTACAATATCTGTCACGTGTCCTTGCACATGATGCAGCGCCTCATAAAAGCCCGTCTCAACGTCAATTGTGGTGTTGATGAGGTCCCCGAGGAGGCCCTTCTACAGTACGCTTCGCGTAATGGGATGATCGAAGTCGTGAAGCTGCTCCTAGCTGCTGGGGCAGATATCAACATGTTGCCGGCCAAGAGCAGAGGTCACACCGCTTTACAAGGCGCCATAAAAGGACAGCACATCCGTCTGGCCAAACTTCTCCTATCCGAGGGGGCCGACGTCAATGGTCCGCCTAGTCCGGTCGATGGGGCCACGGCATTGCAGCAGGCGGTCCTTGTTGGATCATTGCCACTTGTTCGTCTGCTCCTCAGAGAGCGGGCCAATGTGAATGCAGCGCCGTGTTCCCTAGGGGGGCGAACGGCATTAGAAGCCGCCGCAAAATATGGGCGTCTTGATATCACGTACATGCTTCTGAGGGAGGACAAAGAGCCAGACACGCTCCGTATGCGGTGCATGGAAGCAGCCCAATTGGCGAGGCTTCGAGGCTTCCATCCACTTGCGAATGTATTGCAAGAGTGGAAAGGCTGCAATGCTGCGGCCTGAAGCAACGCGATGCCGCTCGCTCCCTTGGACAGCCAAATGTGCACGACAGGTTCGCCCTCTGCGATTTCCGCTACGGTAAGGCGGAATCACTGCCGGGTCTTTCTTGTTGGTCATTAGTATCTCTAGGTGGCTAGTGAATGGGTAGAAATCGAATCATGGAATTTCTATATCTCAAGATATGCAAGCATTAGATGTGAATGAAACCCCGCCCTCTGAACAACTATTTACACAAAAATAGAAATAAATCCACTGGAATATGCTCTCGTGATGCGCCGAATTCGTTCCAACTCTGCATGAAAAACGTCTACTCCAGTTCTTGCATCTCGCCGCGGTGGCCGGCAGAGTTGGCCGACGGCGCCTCGTGGACAGGGCCAGCCGGGGCGCCGCCTTTGTGAGCAGCAGCTCCTGCGGCAGCACCAGCACCAGCAGCACCGGCGGCGACTGGCGGCGCATACTGCTGCTGCATAGGTGGTGGCGAGGAGCCGGCCTGCGGCTGCATGGGTGGCGGCGAGCCGGCCTGCTGATACGGCTGCTGTCCGAAACCCTGCTGGTTGTACTGCTGCGGCGCGTAGCTCGTGACCGGGCTGACCGAATGTTGGCTATAAGGAAAGTTGGGGTTCGGGGAGCCCTGCTGCTGCTGCTGCTGCTGCTGCTGCGGAGGGGGGTAGTAGGCTCCGGCGGTGCCGGGAGAGGTCGAGTAGGCGCCGTTGGAGGCATCCGGGGGGTAGCCGTACTGCGATTGCGGATGAGGCGCACCACCACCACCGGTTTGGGGCTGGCTCATGAGCGGCGCAGGAGGGCTCTGCTGAACGTTGTCCTTCTTCTTCTTGTTGCGGAGGAAGAGGAGAATACCGATGCCGATGAGGGCAATCGCGCCGACGCCTCCGACGACGCCGCCGACAATGGCTCCCACGGGGGTGCTGCTCTTGCTGGAGTTGTTTCCGCCGGTCGGCTGTGAGGCGCCACTGCTGCTGCTGCTGCTGCTCGATGTGGTGCTGGTACGGGGTGGCGCTGGCGCTCCAGTGGCAGATCCTGACCTTGAGCTCCCAGAAGCTGAACCTGTGACGGTGTATCTAGTGTAGCTTTGTGGGTTGACCTGACCAGAGTAGCTAGTCTGCAAAACTTGATATGTTGAAATGTCCGAGATGCCACAAGCATAGTCGATTGCACCTCCTGGAAAGGACACTGTGTTGCAGAAAGGGTAAAGGGCGTCGGTGCTAAGGAGTGTGTGTTAGTTGTCAGTCTTTATCTATATGGATGACAACAAGTGGCTACGGCAAGAACTGACCACTTGACAATGTATATGTCGTCACGGCATTCCTCGTTACAGGCCTTGGATGTGTAGATTTCGGCAGAGTTGACACAAGTCGTTCGAAAGTTGCATTGGCTGGCACCACAGCAGGCGATGCGTCCGACGTTGCCATTGGCGGAGGTGCTCAGGGCACAATAGTCGCCCTTGTTGATACAGTAGTATGGTGCACTCGAGACACCAGAGACGTAACCACAGGTGTTGCCAGTGTTGTAGAGGAGAACAGGAGAGCTGCTGTCTGCTCGCGCGGCGACATGCTCGGGCGTTGGAGGTGTCGTAGGAATCGGAGAGAAGCCGTCAAGAGCAAAGATGGCCGGTACTGTAGGCTGTGCTTGCATTCTGGCGAGGTTCCGGGCCTCGACCGTGGCAAGGGCTGCCGCGGCGACCGTGGAGGTTTTCATTGTGCTCCTCTCTCGAGCTATCCAGTCCGCTCTATTTCGTTATTTGAGCTGTCCTGGCGATTGCTGAACAGGAACCTAGCTGTTGGACGTATTCAAAAGAGTGCTATGTAAGCCAGGCGGGAGGTTGTGGGAGAGAGCTCGGATGAGAGAAAAGTTTCGCAGATCGGCAGCAGGACATGCTCAGAAGGAAACAAATGAGCCGCAACGGGTAAATTGGGCTATCAATTCACAAAGAGGAGGCAGTCAGCTGCGAGGACGGCCCCGTATTGGGCCCGTCAGGGCTGAAGCTGTTCCGTCTGTCCTCGGTAGCTGGGCGACAGCTGCCGCCAACTGACAAGAGCCCCAGCAAACGGGAACTCAAAACCGCACATTCAAAGAAGCTTACCCGTGTGGAACCGCTAAAAACAATTCAGTGCGCCTTGCCAGCAAGACGTGGAGGCGCGGGTAGCCTTGCCCAGCCAAAATTGGACTTTTCGCGGTGGCTTGCAGAGAGCTGAATGCGCTAGTCGAGAGCCAAGAGGTCCCTGGCTTTGCTCCCATTTCCGTGCTGCACAGAGAGAATGGACAATTAACCTTGTCAGGGTTGCATTGCATAACAACAGGGCGAGGGTCGCATCGCAGCTGTTTCCATGAGAAAGTTGCAGGTTTCGAAGAGCTCTGTTCCGCTCGTGTCTAGTGTCGAGACACGGCGTTGTGCAGCCACGGCCAACACGTTTTTTTCTTCTTCTTCTCCCTTTGTAGTGGCCCGGTGGCGGTGACCGCTACCATGTTGGTACTAGTCGAGAAAAAGTGTCAGCCCAATGGCTGGCCGAACAGGAAAACAAAGGAAATTGTGCGGGCGACACCTTGTCGATCCTGGTCTTCAGCCGCTGAACAGGGTCGCTGGCCGCCGCCCAGCGAGCGAGTCCAGAATCAAAAAGGTATATTGTCTTCACACTCTTGATGTCCTTCCATGCCGAGACTCAACACGACTTCTTCAAGAGTTGCGAATAGCCTCAGTTTTGATTGACTCGCAGTGGCGGAAAGAAAGGCAAAGACACCGTTGAATGGACGTTTTGAGATCAGCTGAAGCGTGGTCAACTCTGACCAGTGCGCTTCGCACTAGCATCGTAATCCGCACTCTCGCACTGGTACCTCTGTTGTCCAACTTTCTGTGATTGACTGGGCAGTCCAACGGCACAAGCTGGTTTGTCGGGTGCTCGGCGTCGCCATGGAGATTCGTAGGCATACGCAGGCCCAACAGGGCAAGAATTGATCAATCGATGGATGATCAAACTCTTCCCATTAGATCGCAAGCTTGGCGACTAGGTGAACGAGCTCTGCTACAATAGGTACCGGGTAGCGCGACAGCCGAAAAAGTCGTCAAAGATACGCTCAAGAGAGCAGCCTCATTTCTCAATCCTGGTCTTGATTTCGTTTTTGTTTTGTTTCAGTGGCATGTGTCTATGAGTGA
This sequence comes from Akanthomyces dipterigenus, assembly GCA_030783385.1. NCBI lineage: Eukaryota > Fungi > Ascomycota > Sordariomycetes > Hypocreales > Cordycipitaceae > Akanthomyces > Akanthomyces dipterigenus. The sequence continues at coordinate 54,459 of JARJRE010000010.1, read as the reverse complement.
TTTGACGAAAAATCGAACCTGATTACCCATGTGGTGGTTGAGACTTGCCAGGCGACGCATGTTTGTCGTGTGGAGCTACGCTGCATCCGCAGCCGTGAGAGCGTCAAAATCACGGGCAGATAGTTTTCCTCAGTCCCGCATCCCAACAGCAGAACAAAAATGAGAACACGCTGAATCCACGATCTGCTTGACAGATACCGAGAAGCAACACGAACACAGAAGATCGCCGGCCATGTCACTCTAAGCATTCACTCGAGCTGTACCTCTCCCTCGCTGCTACTTTACGCGCTTGACGCGTCATTCTCGTCCATGACGTCGCCGGCACACGATCAGCAGAAACACCAGCTTTAGCACCACCAATGACAGACCTCCTCAGGATACTGCCGTCGTTTCCCACAGGACCCTTTTCCGCGCTCCTCCCCGTGATTGAACAGCAGTCCCTGTCCACGACGGACCTCCTCACGCAGCACCCCGTCGACCTCGCCAAGCAGACGCGCATCCCGCTCCTCGACCTCAAGCGCTTCATTGCCGCTGTGCAAGCCTCCCTTGCCGATGACCTGCCGCCCGAGAAGCCGCTGGCGGCCCCGAAACCAACAGAAGCAAGCCCCGAGGAGAACGAGCAAGGGCCACGAGCCGGCGCGCAACATGGCACGACGGCCAGCGGCCCAGAAGCACAACCAGAGCTGATTTCTGCCGACCCCGCGCACACGCCATGCATCAGCACGCTCGACGACACGCTCGACGCGGCGCTGGGCGGCGGCGTCCCCGTCGGCTACATTACCGAGTTCGCGGGCGAGTCCGGCGCCGGCAAGACGCAGTTCCTGCTGTCCCTCTGCCTGGCCGTGCAGCTGCCCGCGCCGCGCGGTCTCGGCAAGCAGGCGCTGTACATTTCGACCGAGGCGGCGCTGGCGACGCGGCGCCTCGCGCAGATGCTCGCCGGCAGCGCCGCGCTGGACGCGGCCGGCCCGCGGCGGCCCTCGCTCGACAACATCCTGAGCACCGTGACGCCGGACCTCGAGTCGCAGGACCACATCCTCGAGTACCAGGTGCCGGTGCTGCTGGCGCGCCACGACATTGGCCTCCTCGTGCTCGACTCGGTCGCCGCCAACTTTCGCGCCGAGTTTGAGAACCGCGGCGGCGCCGCCAGCATGGCCACGCGCAGCGCGCAGCTCGTGCGCCTCGGCGCTCATCTGCGCGACCTCGCGCGCCGCCACGGCATCGCCGTCGTCGTGGCCAACCAGGTCGCCGACCGCTTCGCCTCAAGCAGCAGCAGCAGCTCCTCCGCGGCGCTGCTGCAGAACCTCCGGCTCCCGCACCGAACAACGCCGGCGGCAACAACGTCCATGGGGCCGCCGCCGCCCGAGAGCCCCCTCGCGTCGCGCAGCAGGCAGCAGCCGCCGCCGTCCACGCTGCAGGCGACGCCGCCGACGTCGTCGATGCCGATGCCGACGCCCGACGACGGGCCGCCGGCCCCGCCCACGCTGCTCCTCGACCACCAGCAGCGCTGGTTCACCGGCTGGGGCGACGAGCCGCGGTCGTCGCACGCGCTCAAGACGCCGAGCCTGGGCCTCGTGTGGTCGACGCAGATTGCGTGCCGCGTCGCGCTCTTCAAGCGGCCCGTCTACGGCCGCCCGACGCGCATCGCCGCGCCGCTCGGTGCAGATGACGACGATGGCGGGGAGGACCGGGAGCCCACGCTCAAGTCGTGGCGGCGGTGGATGAAGGTCGTCTTTGCGCCGCACGTCGCCGCGTCGGGCCAGGGCATCGCCGATGCGGCCGAGTTTGAGGTCACTGCTGGTGGGCTGAGAGGGGTGGTCAAGGGCAATGGCAAGACCAAGGGTTCAAAGTAATGACCAAAAAAGAAGGCCATACATACCCTGCCAAGGGCAATTGGTATATGACGATGGCGGTTTGATTTGAGAGGCCTCGGCTTCGGCGCATTCTTATTGGCATACACGGCAAATGTAAACTCGAGTTAGGTAAAATATTGTTTACTTTATAGATCATCAACATGTTTGATTCATCCCCTTATCTATTTCAAAAGCCAACACTCCGTTCAATATGCAAATGTCAGAAAACAGGCAAACCCAGTGCCAACTATGTACAGCCACGCATGAGGATGAAAACAGATATACAGAATACCAAAGCCCAAGCAGTTTGCTGCTGTTCACTTGGGATGCGGAAACTCATCAGCGAGCTGCAGCCGCACGCCAACATTCATGCTAATGAGCTCCTGCACCAGAAGCTTGGCCGCATAAGGCATCGTCATTTTCGTAACCTCGCGCGTGCTCTTGCACGTCTGACAGTAGCCCTTGTAGCCAAAGAGACCGCACTGCTGGCAAATGTCAATGACGACGCCGTCGGAGCTGATCATGAGGCGCTCGAGCAGCAGCTGCGAGGCGCCGTACGCGATCAAGCAATCACGTTCCATTTCACCGAGACGTAGACCACCATCGCGTGAACGACCTTCGGTGGGCTGGCGGGTGAGGATGGCACGGGGGCCGCGCGCACGGGAATGCATCTTGTCCTGCACCATGTGCTTGAGACGCTGGTAATAAATGGGGCCGTTGAAGATGTACGCCTCGAGAGGCTCGCCGGTCAGGCCCGATGTGAAGTAGTCTTTGCCCTCCCACGAGAAGCCGTGGTCGAGAAGTACCTGGCTCATCTCCTCGAGAGGGTGCGACCGGAAGGCGTCGCCGAAGCCATAGTCGGGACGGCCGTGGATAATGGAGGCCTTGCCTGTCAGGCACTCGAGGAGCTTGCCGACCGTCATTCGAGACGGGAAACCATGGGGGTTCATGATGATGTCGGGCGTGAGACCATTGTCGGCAAAAGGCATGTCCTCATGCTCGACAATGATGCCCACGACACCCTTTTGACCGTGACGGGAGGAAAACTTGTCGCCGAGCTCGGGTCGTCGGGTCTGTCTAGTTTGGACCTTGACGACGGTTGTGTCTTTCTCGGTGTGTGAAATCATGACTTTATCAATGTACGCGGGATCAGGAATGCGGTAGTTGACAGCAGAGTCGCGGAAGTCGCTAGATCCGCGATCCAAGCCAATGCCCGTTGTGGTGAGATCAAGAGGCGTCTCCTTCTTGATCATGGACTGGCCAGAAAAGATTCTGCCGCCAACCATGGCGAGACCGTCGTCGTCGAGGGCTTTGTGTTTCTCGCTGCGCTTCCGCTGGTCGCCATCGCCTTCGTTGATGGGATCACCAATACGCTCTCTTCGACCATTGGGGTACTTTTGCAGCTCGGTGGTATATTTGCGGAAAACTTGACAGCGGCCAAATCCCCGGTCGATAGAGCCCTTGTTCAGGACGAGGGCATCTTCAATATCGTAACCAGAGTACGACATGACGACGACGGTGGCGTTTTGGCCAGCCGGCAACTTGTCGTAGTTGACCAGCTGGATAGTCTTGCTGATGACCATTGGTCGTTGAGGGTACACTAGCGTGTATAGAAGTGTGTCGATGCGGTTAAACTGGTTGTATGCGATGGCGCCAATGGCTTGTTTACCCATTGCACACTGGTAAGTGTTACGTGGCGACTGGTTGTGGTGGGGGAATGGAATAAGGCCGGCCACGGCACCGAGAATTGTAAAGGGTTCAATTTCCAGATGCGTTGTACCCATGGTGACCTTGTCCTCGTAAATCGTGACCAAAGCATCTTGTTCCTCGTTGACGTCGAGGTATTCGACGACACCGTTTCGCAAGAAATCGTCAAAAGTGACCTTGCCGAGCTGAAGCAGGCGAAGATGTTCTGGCTTTAGTTTTTGTACACCATTCTTAACAATGATATACGGTCTGCAAATTCGTCCTTCGTCGGTGGCGATATGTACGGCGTTGAAATGCAGGTTGATGCTGATGCTGACAAACGGCGAGATCCAGCCGCGTCGGCGCATGGTTCGGAACCTTGAGCAGAACCTCTTGGGATATCTTGTGAGAGCAAAGGGAGTACCGTTAATGTGAATAATATACGAGCCTTCGCGGTGCATTTCTGCGCCGGAGAAGTTGCGAATGGGCTCAACGCCAATGTCAAGGGTAAAGACCCATCTCTTGACGGGATCTTCGTCAACATTGGTTGTGATATGCGTCATAAGAGCCAAGTTCTTGACAAGACCGCATGCTTCACCTTCGGGAGTATCCGAGGGGCACAGCATACCCCACTGAGAGGGCTGCAATGCACGAGGACCGGAGACCTTTCTGGTCTTTTCGAACTGACTGCTGATACGAGTCATCATACCAAGAGCGGCAATATAACTTAGACGACTGAGAACGTGTGTGACACCAGCACGGTTCATGTTGAAACGCTTGACGCTCCAGTTGCCTGTCTGGATGGCTCTATTGATCCCCATGCCAATGTTGTTTGCATGGTTGCTGATCATGTTGACAGCATCTAGAGGGACGGCCCTATTGTTTTTCTTGAGGAACTTGTCAATGGACATCTTGACCTCGACCATGAAGCGCTTGAACAAATCTTCAAAGAGCAGAGACAGAAGCTGACCAGCAAGTTCGAGTCGCTTGTTTCCGACGAAATCTCTATCGTCGACGAGTTTGCTATCTTGGGCAGCCATGAGAACTTTGCGCGTCATCATGGCAACGTAGATGGCTTTGGGGTAAAAATCCAGACCCTCAATAGGGACGTGTGCGATGATCAAGTTTGCCAGGGCGTCGAGGCCTTCCTCAACATTGTTTCGGCGAACCTGAGGACCAAATTGGCCTCTACGTGAGCCCATCTTGACTCTGGAACCGATGTACTCGAGGGCTTGATGTTGAGTAAAGACTCCGGCTTTTGTGGCTTCGTCAAAGTTGATGAGAAATTCGTCTTGGTAGCGACCGTCGGCGCCAGCAACGAGCTGCATAATTTCATAGTCAGAAAGTCCACCCAGAGCCTTGAGCACAATGACAATGGGGACACCTTCGACCAAAACGTTGTGCATGAGAACGATTCTGTCCTTTTTTAGAGTGACATTTGTCTTGGACTTTCTCTCATGTGTAGAACTCGTGACGGAAGCGGAAATAATGTGGTTTTTTTCGTCGGCCTCGACAATGACTCGGTTCTTGCTGAGTTGTTCCTGAATAAGAATGACCTTTTCGGTGCCATTGATAATGAAGTAGCCGCCAGGATCCAAAGGACACTCGTTCATCTTTTCCATTTGGGCATTATTGGCGCCGGACAGCCGACACTTGGAGCTGCGAAGCATGACGGGCATTCGGCCGAGCGAAACATTTCGTCTGATAATCTTTTGCTTGTCACGAATGTACACAATGTCGACAAGGATTGGGGCGGCGTAGGTCATATCTCGTAGTCGACATTCCATAGGTGTCACGTCGGTGGAGGACTTGGCCTCTTTGTAGTCCTGTCGCTGGGGGTGGTCGACGCGAATGTCTGTGAATCTGCGTGGACGAGGTTAGTGCGGATGCGCCGGGCCAAGGAGCCAAGGTTAAGACACATACTCTAACCAGAAATTGCTATCGACATCACTGCGAATTGTGCGGTTTGCGCGAACGATATCCTTGATCTCATGCTCGACGAAGAAATTGTAGGAATCGATGTGCCTGTGGAGGGTGAGTCAGCGATGGCTCTTTTGTTTGCGCACATCTCGGCAGCAACACGTACTGTTTTACTAGACCTATGGATTATGTTAGCAGATGCCGAGCTAGAGCTTCTTACGGGTTGAACAAATGTCGTACCTTTGACTTTGAGGAAGGCGGGCAAGAGCTGGAATTTGTCTTCCTTGGTCGAGATTGGATCTGTTAGCTTCTTGCCATTGTAGAATGGCTCCAGGAGGGCCTCGAAGCCGTCGTCGATCGCCGCCATCTTGCCCGTCACCGCCCGTAAGACATTTACAGAGCGAAGCAGCAACTGTGGTGTTGGAGCGCGCAGGAATCGAGGGCTATGGCTTCGCTGTGGCCGGAATGTTGAGTCGCGATGCCTGGCAAGAAAAAAAAGTTGCTGCTGCTTGATAAGGCGTTGAAGTGGGGCCGATAGCAAGCTCCATGGTGGGGGACGATGAGAACAGCATCAGATGCATTGAGGCACTGTAGCGAAAGTTGGAAGCAGTGTGACTGCTGAGATCTTTTTGCAAGAAACGGGGTTCAATCGTATGTGCCGTGTAATCCTTGTGCTGAGTCTGCGGGTTGCTGCGACTTGCAATTGGCTTGTGTAGGACCACTAGCAAACAGCAACATGGCGTTTTCATCAATTTTCGGTTTTTTAGTTCGTATTGCCAATTGAAGTTGTATTTTAGTTTGCACAATCGTAGTTTAAATACTCTGCGAGATACCTGGGTGAAGGTGTGAAAGTAAGCGCCCGTCGCTTGCAATCGACTGGCTACAGATCATGGTATAACGACAGGAGTGCTACAGTCGACATACCGTTCCTTAGGAAAATCCTGGGACAAAAAAAACTACGAGTAAACATCACAACTTTCAAGTTTCCCAGAAACGACACCACCGGATTGCTGAATTATCTGCATCTCCGACGCCGAGCTGCAACTGCGAGACTGCAGTCCGCGGGTGTGAACCGTGAGGAGTTGGAAAGTCGTAGTAGTTTGAGATTTAGCATGAGCCATCTGTATCCGCATTGGGCTCGCCAACAGCGAGGTGCACATTCGCAGACATCATATGCATGCTGCCAGCGCAGCTGTCGTGGGTGTTGTGACTAGCTACTTGCATTTTCCTGTCACATCTAGCCCTAGCATACTTGTCGTGGTTGACTCCCGACGGGATTTGCAAGACCGAAGGAAGCAGACATTGCTGGTTAGCCGAGCCTGTGGTTGGCTGTCCGCATGCAATGCACATGCAGTGGTTCCACGGGCAGCAGCTTAAACTGCGACATAACGCACACACACGCGCACAAAAAACTTGTCCAGTCAGCTCAGTTATTAGGGTTATTACGCATCGTCGGCGGGTGGTCGGTGGACAGAGGGGCACTGCACAGGTGTAGCGCATCTGCTCAAAGCCACCGAGTGACAAGGACGGGCAGAAGTGCTCGCAGTATGCAAAACAGCGAGTCTAGTTATGCAGGACGGGAGGCGAAGAGGAGCGGAGGGGGGTCGATGACATACTACCAAGTTGGTTGTCAAGTTGTGATGCTGGGAATCCCGCTGTCGACTACCCCTCACTTGAGCAGGGAGGGTTTGGTGATTGACAAATTACCCCTCCATCTTGAAGTGGCTAGAGGAGGGGCTAAGGGTCTTGGACGGATGTGGACCATGACAAGCGGACGCCCATCTGGTTGGTAGCGAGAAAGCTGCACGATGCAAGTAAATGGGTTTCGCCTCGGCCGCTTTGGCTGGGATCCTCTGCCATACTGGTGGAAAGCTACTCACTCACACTGCATGAGCTGGCTGGCGTGGCGTGTGGGCTCGCGGTGGGCCAAAGAACGAGGGGGGGAATTGAGCACAGGAGTCAGTAGGCGATATCAGCGGTTGAGGGAGTGCCGAAGGCTGGGATGAGAACTTGGAGCATTGGGAAGAGATGATCTGATATCTAGGATACGGTGAGTCTGTGCGCCATGCTCTGGTTGTCAGTGAGAGAGGCTGGAGAGTAGGAGGTGGAGGCGGTGGGATGCGAGTGGGCAAATCCATGAAACTGCGGTAGCAGGAGAGCCGCCTGACAATGGGTATTTCCAGGGCTGGGACTTGGAGAGGTGCTCGAGTCACTAATAACGTTGATGAGTTATTAGTTAGCTGACGGCTGGAAGGGTGGACTGTTGAGGGGACGGAGTGGTTCGCCGTCGTCCACTCCACAAGAACCGGACAGCCAGCGCCAGAAGGCGTCAGCCAGGAAGTTGGGGAGTAAGTGAGCAAGAGAAGGCACAGTAGTTAAATTTCTAGGCAGCTGGTTGAAACCACTTCAAAATGGAACTCGACTTGGCTCCAGAGGCGCGGCTTTTGCTCCACTCCACAACCGCCTCCAAAAAGTCGGTGAAGCTTCCTGTCGGTAGAGAGAACATTCCAGATTTGATGAGCAGTGGCAAGACTCGAGAGTGGAATATTGAAAAATGGAAAAAAGCTGGTCGCAATGACTCTCTACTTTCGAAGCCCAAACAAGAAACCGAGACAGTTGGGGCTGGCAGGGAATATAAGCAGCGGCCAGCAGCATGTATGTGCGTGGCCGCTTGGCCAAAGCCGGCCATAAGTGCATGTACATACAGTGGGTCGTAGGTAATTCCGAGCAATTTGTCACCAAATCGCCATACATTAGCGCTCGGAATTACCTGGAGGCACTGTACATGCACGCGCAGCCCTGCATTGACATACATCTATCCGTAGTTTGAAAAGAGAAGCAGGGCGTCTGACAGGTCGGGGCACCCCTGGGGAAAATCGCAGCCGTCCATCTAGCAGTAATCGAGGCAGGGAAGGGGCAACGCTTGGCCCGAATGTGAATTAAAGCCTGGGCGCTCGCTCCGCGTGGTTGCTTTGGTGTGTCTTCACACGTGCGTGCGAGTACCTGTTAGATAACTTAGTATGCAGGCAGTGTCGACTCCGCTGTTGGGGCCCGAGACATCTGTACGGTGGGCAGCGCGCGCCATCAGCATCAAGCCAACGAGGCTGGCCCTGACTGTGCGCCCGGTGAACATACCCGAGTTTTGCCTGGTTTCTTGTCATTTTGCCTGCCCTTCACCGTTGCATGAGACTAGTCCATTAGTTCTACTAGCTGAGTCTAAGCAGGCTACGTAGCTTGCCTGCCCGGGATGTGGAAGAGAGGAAAAGCAAAGCAGGGATCTTGTGAGCTTCAAGAGGGCTTTTGGGGCGAAGTGTTTGGCGGCGTATCAGGCATGATAACTGGGGATATTGGAGCCTGGGGAGGAGGTTGGTTGGGCTTTGAGTGAGGCGACTGGTTTTATTTTCCCTCCCACCCCAGCTCGAATAAAAGCTTGGTCCCGGCGCTGGTCAAGCATTTCACCGAGGACAGAGATGAACGTCTCTGCAAGGGCCAGACGCAATACTTTCGAGCCAGCAGCAAGCTTGATTGGTTAATAATAATGATGGACCACTGATCAACGAGCCTAACATATGATTTTGGTTCGTCAGTAGGTACAGATGCTCTCCGTGCTACATGTCACCCGGGCGAGTAGGGCTAAGGCATCTAGCCGCCCAGACTCCCGCTAAAGATGGTCTCAGACTAGTTAGTGACATGAGATGCGACCCCGTTGCCAATGTCTTTGTGTCAATTGCCCATTCATGCACACGATTCATCTTACGCTACATTGAACTAGGGCATGTACGGATACGCAATGAAGGTACGGCGAGCCCGATGGCCCTTATGCGATCGAAGCCTGTGTGTTTGTGTCTCCGTATTTGTGTGATACCACGGTTGCTAGGAAAGGTGTCTTGCATGATGGACCCGGCGTGCAACAAAGTGGTTGGGATGGGGGCGCCTGATTTCTCTCTCTGCGGAGCAACCATATGCGTCTGCGGGACGTCATTGCGCAGTTCTTTGACATTGGCGTTGAAGAGCAGAGCTGCACCTAGGCACTGGTGATTAGTATCAGCGTTGTCCTGCTCGACATCCGTAGGCCCGGGCAAAGTACAGGACGTCGGAGTGTCGAATTCTCGAGTCCAGCCTGCATCCAGCTTGCAGAAGAAACCCCTGTATTTCTATACAGTTGGCTCAGTTCAGCAACTTGCGTCCTCGAGGCTCATCACTATCCTTACGCGCCGCATCTCGCAGCCACAGCCTCTTGATTGGGCCGCCGCAACGACCCTTTTTCTTCAGAGACGACTCGCTGCCAGCTCTCTCCCGGCGCTCGTTCGGCGCCCCCAAAACCCACCCTGGAACCAACTAAACTACAAGCATGTAAGTGCAGCCAGACCAACACCGGGCTACCCCTGGCCCGCCCCTACTGAAGAAAAAAAAAACAAGGGAAGCCCCAGTTTGTTTAGCTCGTCATGGAGCTCTCTCGGCCAGGCAGGCGAGCAGGCTAGCACGACTGATGGCTGGCAGCCAGAGATGCCCCAGTTGGCCGCCTCCACCTCGGCCGCCACTGGTGACAGGGCTTGCTGCGGGTATTCACTGTGTTTTGGCATTTGAAGGGAATAACTACTTGTATCGCTAGTTACGGGGGTTGACGGCACATATCGTGGTTGACGAGAAAGGTCAATGTAGGAACTTGAGAGAACAGTCGAATTTAGACACTATGGACTGCGAAAGCTTCGATTCTGAGGACCAGGAGTCATACCTTGAGACGAGTCATCATCGTAACTTTTGCCCGCCTGGCAGCCTGGCAGCCTGGCAGCCTGGCCATGTGCCACAAAGCTTGATGCCACGCTCTGTACGGATTGCGGGAGGCTAACCACTCAAATACGGAGCACAAAGTACGGATACTTTCGTACCTGATCAAGTACCGTACACTCACCAGTCTCTGCTTGGTAGGTACTCGCAGAGAGGCTGCAGATGGCACGCACGACAGGTCCCCCGCATCCACACAATTGGTCAACAGGGCGTGTCCCTTGTACCTCTAGCATTTCTTTCACAATCTCTCTCTTTGCCCTTGCCTTCTTCTTCGAGCTTGCAGTTGCCTCATCTCCTCTTTTTCGCCTAGCTAGATTATCATCTTGCAAGTTGTGAGTTGACAGTTTTGATCGCCGTCAAAAAGCCCCAAGACTCTTCGCCGCTGTATTCTATAGCGAGCGTGTAGCAGCAGATAGAGGCCTGAGTTTAGGTGAGTACAAGTATATATCTGCGAATTCCTCATCATTCAAATTCTTCCCTGATTCTGTTCGGTGCATTTTCCCTCGACCATTACCCAAACTTTCACACTTTTATTTTTTCTCAACCAGCCCTGTCTCTCGCTTGAGCTTTTTTGTGCGGCGGTCTGCAGGCGGCCGGGGGCATGGGGCTTCGGCGACGGCGACACTGGGCGGCAAAAAAAAAAGGACAGGGCTAGGGTGTATGTTGCACTATCTGGACACCTCGGGGGCTTTCGTCAGGCTGGCAACTGTCGACCGTATGCCAGGCCATCAACGACAGCCACTTCTCGGTGCGAGTTGCAAAGCTCAGTTTCGTCCAGACCCTCGCAGGTTTCGCTGCAACCTCTGCCGCGCACTCATTCAACACCCCAACACACACACGCACACACACACTTCCACCACGCACCCCGAGAGGAAGTTGCTAGAGGCCGACGAGCTAGTCATTCGGAGCAGGTAACTTGCCTTGCTGCCGCCAGCTAGCCTGAACCCCGACCCTGCCCATCCTTGCCTGGTTCGCTCGCTCACCCACCACCAACACCACGCAAGCCTCCGCCCACCCACGCTGTCGTCTATCCACCCCGCCTCAGCGTCGCCGTGTCGTTCCTGATCTCTCTCTTGCCCTTTCCCTCCTTCACCGCGTTCGCTGACATTCTCTCCTCGTCCTTCATTCATGAAGGCAGGCTCTTGAAGTCCCCAACCCCGCGGCGCCAATCCGGCCTGTACGAGTCTTTTGCCCACCATGGACGACTTGCGTTTCCGACAGCAGCAGCAGCAGCAGCAGCAGTCGTCGAGGAACGACCTGCCAATCTCCTCTCTAGTTTCACCACCTCGCAACGGCAACTCCAGAATGGTCATGCAGCAGCCGCCTCCCCACGACCATCGCGCAAATCTTCCTCGCCGCTTCACCACCGATTCCGGCCGTGTCCCAACTCTTTCCAGCATGACTTCGCCCGCCCAGGGCCCCGACCAGCAGCATGACTACTCCTCCACGGTCAGTCTCCCCAGTTGTGCCTCTCGACTATTTTCCCGTCGCAAGCCTCGTCGCGCCCGGCCCGGAGGACGCCATAGGCTTATCCCTTTGCCTCACGCATACTGACATCGATGACAGCAAACGTTGCACAAGGTCCAATTGGTATGTGGTTTTATCCGACACCATGTCTCTCGATGCTAGCCACCCAAAAGTCTCTGGCGCGCCACACCGTCACCTGCCGAGGCTCTTTGTTTCTTACACCTCGCCACGTCTGGCACGGCCCAAAACTATGGAGGGAAAAAAGTCATGGAGATTTGTTATACTGACTTGTTGTTCCTCGCGGGTAGATTGAACAGAAGAGAATGGAGTATGAGAGAATTCGAGAGCAGCGCCGCCGCTTCGAGCTGGAAATGCAAAAGCTCGACCAGCAGCAGCGTCGTGAGGCTCACGAACTTGCTCAAATGGAAGAGGAAATTGTTCGACAGGGCGGCGGTCACCAGTCCGAACCTACCACCCCCCCCGAATATCGCGACCACAACTCGGGCTTCCCCTCCATGTTTTCGCGACCGAACCGCTATTCCACTTCCAGCCTCACCTCGCCCCCGGGCCTCTTCAACCGCCCTGGCAGGTCAGGCTCGCAGGTGACTTCTCCGCCCTCTGGCATCATGCAGACCCGTTACGGATACGATGAGCCCCTGCCCTCGCGATCCGTTCCCACCACTCGCCGAAACAGCGACGAGGAGAAGGAGGATGCTGTTCGCCAGGATCCCTCCAGCCACAGATCTGGCAATGCGTACGTTACCGACCAGTTCCGCACACCGGTATCAGCAGGCCCGGGATGTTTGGAATGTCCGAGGGTTTTTGCTCATGGTCGTTGGTATCTGCGCTGAGTCGATGGTCCAAATGATTATGCGCATGATCACAAACACCTGCTTGCCAAGCAATGCCTTCGGCGGCCGAACTTTCGTGTTGTCGTGCATGGCGATAAATCATGGAGCTGTACCGATGTTCTTTTCTGCTTCAGTTTCTAACATTAGCAATAGGTTCAACCGCTACTCAATGCCGGTTACTAAGTCCAAGAATGGACTGTATGAAGGTCACCTGGACCAGACCAACACTGCCCGATTCCTGTTCGGCGATGACGAACCAAGCGCCTTTCCGCGCCGCGAGACTCCCGACCACAACTTCCCGACGCTTGTCCGCCGTGATGACCAAATTGTAAGTTTCCTATTTTTATTTCCATGATTGGGGTAGAGATCATATTGGCACAGCGGCACTCAAGCTGCTGTTTACGCTTCGAGCTGCCAGCTGGCGGCAACTGCACGCTAACGCGGACTGTGCAAACGCCCATCTACCCGCGCAAAACTATCTGTGCTGCTCGCTCAAGTTTCTCCTCCTTCACATTGCAGCGCGAGCAAGTGCCTTCGCTAAAATCCCACCTGCCCTCATTAACTCTCTTCAACTCGTTGTCTTGCTTGCTTTCTGACCTTGGTGTGCTTTCTGTTCAGCTCTCTGCGTCCTCTGCTGCTCTCGACCTTGCCTTATCACCATCGCCAAAGCCTGATGCCAGCAGAAACTGGTCTAATGTTAACCGACACCGCGCGCAGCAGAGTCTCTCATCCTTGAACATCAACGGCAGTTCCAGCCAGCTTGGTGATCTCAGCGCTATTGGAAGCCGACCTTCTTCCATGCGACACTCTCTCGACCTCAAGTACATCCCCGAGAGCGGTGACGCTAACGCTGGTATCATTTCTCCAAAGAGCTCCCACGTCATCACAACTCCTCCCAAGCTTCAGAGTTCTTTCTCTGCAAGCGAGATCCCGACTGTCAAGAACTCGTCCGCATCTTCAATGATGGCCAACAACGCCAACAACCATGCTCAGCAGCATTTTCACAACCACAATGCCAACATGGGAAGAATTCCTGCTGGCGCCGTGCAAACACGTCACAGCCGCGAGCTTTCTGGCGATAACTCCATGAACCCTGGCCGGGACCAAGTCGGGAACTATCAGTCTATCCACTCTGCCTTGCAAGCGAGCGCCGCGCCATTTGGGCCTAGCATGACTACATCCGCGGCGCCCTTTAGCTCGTCCACCGCCACATCCGCTTCCACAGCACCTGCCATGAATGGCATGAATGGCATGAATGGCATGAATGGTATGAATGGTATGAATGGTATGAATGGTATGAACGGTGCCAACGGTGCCAACGGTGCCAACGGTGCCAACGGTGCCAACGGCATCGGTGGTGTGAATGGAATGAACGGATTCCCCGGCTACTACGCTCAGACCGGGTACCAGAACAACGGCCCCAGCGGCGGACAGTTTGGTGGACAAATGTTGACAGCCGGCATGCAGCAGCTGAACCTCAACGGCACTGCACAAGGCAATATGTATCCTGTGCAAAGCTTTTCTGGTTACAACGGTCCTCCGTTCCAGCATGGATCTGGCACCGCCCAGCGAGACAGCCAGGCTCGCGTCATCCAGAACCGACGCCAGCAACTTGACCCTGACGGTAAGCTCATACTTTCTGCGTTTGTTCCTGCATAAACACGAGCTAACAATGTTCCAGCCATGTCCCGCTACCAAAACATGCCTCTTGAATCCTTTCGTTCGCAGATTTATGATCTTTGCAAAGATCAGCACGGCTGCCGCTACCTCCAAAAGAAGTTGGAAGAACGCAACCCCGAGCAAGTTCACATGATTTGGCTCGAGACCAACCAGCACGTCATCGAGCTCATGACGGATCCATTTGGTAATTATTTGTGCCAAAAGCTCCTCGAGTTCTGCAATGACGATGAGCGAACTGTCTTGATCCAGAATGCTTCTCAAGACATGGTCCGCATTGCCCTCAACCAGCATGGTACTCGCGCCTTGCAGAAGATGATTGAGTACGTGAATACTCCTCAGCAGGTTCACCTGATCATCGAAGCTCTCCGATTCCGTGTCGTGGAGCTCATTCAGGATCTCAACGGCAACCATGTCATCCAGAAGTGTCTTAACAAGCTCACCTCCCTCGATGCGCAGTTCATATTTGACGCTGTTGGTAATAACTGTATCGAAGTCGGCACCCATCGTCACGGCTGCTGTGTCCTGCAGCGCTGCATCGATCACGCATCTGGAGACCAGAAGCAGTGGCTCGTCGGGCGCATCACCGCGCATGCTAGAATTCTTGTCCAGGACCCTTTTGGCAACTACGTTGTCCAGTACATCATTGACCTGAACGAGCCTACATTTACCGAGCCAGTTGTTGCTACTTTCCAGGGATGCATTGGACAGCTGTCGCGCCACAAATTTAGCTCCAACGTCATTGAAAAGTGCCTTCGGTGCGCTCAACCTCCGTCGAAAGACATGATTGTCGAGGAGATGCTTGCTCCCGTCGAGATTGAACGCCTCCTTCGCGACTCGTTTGCCAACTATGTCATTCAGACAGCTTTGGAGTTTGCCACACCTCCACTTAAATACCGCCTGGTAGAGGCTATCAGACCTATTCTGCCCCAGATCCGCACAACACCCTATGGACGACGCATCCAGGCAAAGATCTCGGCGTACGACAGCCGCGGAAGCGCTGCATCCAGCGGACAAGCCACCCCGGCAGACAACACACAGGGACAGATTCCCCTGCGACCAAGCCATGCCAGGGGCATGTCTGGCACCATGGCGCAGAACAACATTACTGCCAATGGCGCTGCTCTCCCTGGCAACGGGAACCAGACCGTTCGTCAAAACCTGCCTGTGTATGGTGGCAACGCCGGAGTGGCCTCTGCAGCCCCTGTGCAGCAGCCCCCTGCCCAACAGCCTCAGTTTGGCCAGACTGCTGGCACCTCCAACGGCGCGAATACGCAGTCGCCTTTGAATGGTGGTGCAGAGGAGCCTCGCTGGGTGTAACTTTATTGGTGACGCATGTATGATGGCTCATTGCTACCTATTTGTACAACATGACGCCCCAGCAGTTGTTTCGCTTCAGCTGCTTCTTTGCTGAAAACGATACTGCTCGCTCACGACTCTGATGACTTCATTTACCACTTGTTTGAATAAGAAAGCAACGCATCGATGGGCATTTGCACGCTACCACGCCGTTGATGCTCGACAATACACGGCATCTTTGAGGATGCTTTGTATGTACATTACAAGCGGAAAAGGAAAAATACTTATGAGAGGGAGAAAAGACCGCACTGGAATGCCTCCGCGCCTGCGAGTCTTGACCCCGCTGTTTACATACTTTCTTTACGACGAAAAGGCGCCGCCACCCGTGCAGGAGACGATTTCTTGCCATGTACTAGATCAGAAGGATCGATATCGCATTGATACAGCACGCTCACATTACTTTGCTCTTTACAAGCACTCATGGTACTCGGGCTCCTGCCTCTTGTTTTCTAGTTTTTTTTGTTTCTTCTGCGGAGAGTTGTGCTTTTTTTCTTCCTTCCTCGGCCTGCCCTGACTTGCAACGGCGCCAACACCACCATTCCTCATCGCACGGCGAGATGGTTCGTGGATATTTGCAATCCGATAATGGCTGAAGGTTTGATTTGTTGTCTTATTTTTGATATTTGGATGGAAGTCTTCGCAATGTACAAACCCGACCATTTGAAGCCTTTTGGGCGGAAACTTGCCTGGTCTGGGTGACGGGAGCTTCAATCTCAAGGTAAAAGTGTGGCGGGGGTACGATGCAGAGGAAGCCCCAGTTTCCAGTTCTTGCATACTGTATGATTGTTTAGGTATAGGGAATTAAAATACATATATATACAAATATCATGCGCATGTTGCGAATATGTGGTACATGTCCGACATCGAATCATGGCGTCATCCTTCAGCGGCCTCGTGGGCAGTGCCTCGTGGGCGTGCGTGCAGATACAGCGGCTCGCGGCAGCAGTAGGCGGACCTGAATTTCTGATCAATGTCCCGGCATTTTTGCTTCTTTCACGCTTCGTTCAAAATCAGGCATTGCCCAGCTCAGCATCCACTCCCATTCCAGTACCTCGACAGCGGTTGGCCGCTTCTGTGGCTCAAACGACAGCATTTGACGAACCAGCTTTAGAAAAGCCATCTTCTCTGCGTCACAAAACAGAGCCACCTTGTGCTTTTTTCGATACTTCTGGACGCATTCATCAAAGTCTTCGCTAAGCGGAGGTTCAGCAACATCGCCATGAGTAGAGTTTCCCTCTTCATCGAAGAATTGATGACGCTGTTCCCATGCACACCACCAGTCGGGTGGCAAGACACCCAGCACATCTACGTGCTGTGCGACGACCGCGTCGGGCGTGCAGAATTGGTCGTTGAATAGAGACTTTAGGCCAACAATTTTCCACATGGCAATGGCAAGACTCCACACATCAGCCGAGAATGTAAGCGATGCTTGTGGTTGGAACCGCGCTTCTGGTGGCCGAGCAAACAATGGAGACCGGGAGTCCTCACAGCGGCGCGGGTCTGATTTGGGCGCAAAGGCCTCCCCAAAGTCGGCGAGGATTAGCTGGGTGTCGGATAGAGACATGTCGATGGAGCATTGGCCCAGAAAAAGAGGCCGAACTGCTTCTTTTGGGAGATTGGGCGGCAGCGGCGCTCCGTCAATGCGCGTGATGGGAACAGTGTCTGGCATTCCGTACTTTTCCTGCAGCTGCTCGATGGAGAAGATGTTTAGACTGGAGGGAAGCTGAATCATGACATTGTCAAGATGGATGTCTGAGAGGAATGGAGTGTTAGCGGGCGGGCAGTGGTAACGCCGACGGACAGAGGGTGGGACAGACCTCCATGCATGCAGCCACGAGCATGCATGTAGCCACGAGCATGCATGTAGGCGACCGCCGAGACGAGCTTTACACACAAAGCCCTCGCGACGTCTTGCTGAAACAGGTGATGGCGCGAGGCCGCTCCAAGACTGCACTGCGCTGGCGTGGTCGCGTAGCAAGGGTGCGTTCCGTTGGGCCCAGAGACGGTAAATTCGTCGAGGACCGGCGGTATGGCCTCGTAGCCGGACAAAGCCACGAGATCTGAGGATGCGGGGGGCTTGGGGTTGGCCAGGCCCCTGAGGACCGCTGTTTCGTCGAATTTGGAGCTCGACGTGCCGACCTTGAGGGCGACGTACGTGCCCTGGGCCGTGTTGCGCGCAAGCCAAACGGTCGAGTACCCTCTGTAGCCCAGCTTGTCGACGACCTGCCAGCGCTCGCCGAGCACATCCCCAATCATGACCGGATGGTAGCCTCCAGGTCTGTACTTCGGGAGGTATTCCGTGTCTTCGATCCAGTGATACGGGTAACGGTGAGTTTGGGGCGGCGGCGGCTGATCAGCCAGAGTTGCACCGGAGTGAAACAAAGCACGGGCGGCACAGGGCAGTAATTGAAATTGAGGTTTCCTGACAAGAGCTGCTCGAGTCATCGACCTTGAAGCTCGCAAATAGCGCGTCGGAACGCGCAAGGGTTTCATTGCGTTGGTGCCAGTCTGGGTGAGTGAAGCTATGTAGGAGCCTGGGCTGACAAAATCCCGTTGGTGGGCAATGCTCTCCGGGGCTTACCCCGTGTGATGCAGTTTCTGATAGTCGCGCAGTGGGGGATTATTCCGGAGCTGGCAAAGGGGCACTCATTGAGATGTGGGAGAGGCTGTTGTTGTTTTTGAGCTACCGAGATATAGGGCGGATGGATGGCTGAGGCTGCAAGCATGCAAGGACAAGCAGGCAAAGGCAAAACAGACGCCAGCGGCTGTTGGGTACAATGAAAAGGGCGAAATCAAATCAAGATAAAAATAAACAAAAATTATAGAAGATGTACAAGATGATAATTAAATAAAGCAAGAATAGTTGATGGAATAAACATGGAAAATAAACATCAAGTCTCTGTCTCAATGCACCTTGGCAAAGCCAGCTGCGTGTTGATGTTACAGCAGCCAAGGAGGAGCTCGCATTAACCCCCGACTTTCAGCATAGCACTAGCTACGTTGATTAAAACGCAATTGTATGATGAGAGAGGAATCTCATATTGTCTTGACATTCATTAACAACTGTGTGCCGGCGGGCAAGCGCCACGGATGCGGCCACAGCTGACAGCTGTTGGACATCATTTATCAGCGACGCGGCAAATATCAAACCAGAACATGTATAATCATCCAGGATGTTGGTTCTTCCTTTTCTAAAATAATCATTGTGTATAGCGCTGCTTTCCATTTTGATCAGTTGGCCTCACCATGCCGTTGGCGGCTGATGGGTACTGATGTAATTTATGAAAAATAATGCACAGTAGAGCTTTTATGCATTGTCAAAGCCGCGGGTGATGTTTCGCGTGTGATAGTTTGGCATAGATCAAGAGAAGACGAAAAGAAATGATGTCAGAATAAGAAATCCGCGAATCTATCGCACACTGAAATCCCTAGACAGCACTGTTGCGAATCGGCACCCAAGAATTGGGCCACTCGGCCGACGACACTGGAGTTGTGCCCTCTATATCGATCCCCCGGGGTATCTTTTGCCTCCCACTCTGCTTCTCGTCGACCTTTCGTGTCTTTTCCAGGAGCAGCTCCATCAGCGCCAGCGCCTCACTCTCCAAGAACCGAGGTACATGCGATTCCAAGAGCCCACAGAGAGAGATGGTCGGCCGGTCCTCCGTGTCTCGAAGTTTCACCTCGGCGTACGGATCAGCATCATGGCGTAGGAATGCCTCCAGGACCAGCATCCAATTCTCGCATCCCTTCTTGTACCGCAGCGGCAAGTTGTTCTCATCCCGCTCGGGCGCAGACACAAAGTGCGATGCGGCCGCCGCAAGGGCCGCCTCCCACGGTGTCTGGCCCTGGTAGGCAAAGTTCGGGCCCGCGCCGCCCGCGAGAAGCGTTTCCACTGCCGCTGGGTCTACGCCCGTGTCGGGAATCAGAGTCGGCGGTGCGACGGTCCGCATGAGCAGGTAGTGGCCGACTTCCTGGTCCAGGACGTTGGCGGACGCGTCCTTGCTTGCGACGTAGTGCTTCATGCCCGCCAGGCGCGCCACGTCGTAAAAGGTGGTGGCGGCGTGCATCGTGACAAGGCCCGGGATCGAGAGACGCGAGGACCAGTGCTCATGGGTCGTACATACTTTTTGGGGGGTTGGCGCCGCGTCTCTCGGCTGCCTCTCCTGTGCTGTGCGGCCACCGCCGAGTCGGGGCTCTACATGTGACATGTACGAGGCAGCCAGCTCGTTTTGCGAAAACGCCGGCGTGGCTCCCGACGGTCTGCTGAAAGGCTGGTGCCTGCCTAGATTCATTGCATCCAAAACGCCGCTCTGGCTCGCCATCATGGACGCGCGGTACGACTGTAGATAGCTGGTCAACTGCTCCGGCGTCTCGGACGGACTGCCGCGCTCCTCGGATGGTGCTTCGGCCGTGTCGCTGCTCGTGTCCGACACGTCATCGACCCCGTAGACGGCGGCGTAGTCGCCAAGTCGCCACTGATACGCCGCGGCGAGGTCGAGCTGGTCAAACAGTCTCGGGAAGCCGGCGCCAATCTCCGCCTCTGCGTCTTTGGCGTAGACGACGGCGTCGACAACGACGCGCATGTCAAACGGCCGCGCGGGGCCGACGTCTAGGCTCTTGAGCTGCAAGATGCAAGACTTGAGGAGCGCCAGCGATGGGCTGAACCTTGTGCCGGCTGTCTGCGCGAGAAGCTCTGCCCAGACATCTGGCCGGGCAATCCAGTCGGAGACGGTGCGATGCAGGAAAATCACTTTGCCGTCGGGTGCCATGCTGGAGTATTTGGCATCGTGTGACTCCAAAAGCCCAGCGCAGATGCTCTGTAGTCGGAGATTCATGGCTTGGCATCGCGCAGCCTTTTCGTCGACTGTAATCTTTTGCATCGGCGCTTCTTCTGCAAGCAAATCATCTTTTTCGTCGGCAAAAGACAACTGAAGAAGTGTAACCTTGTCTGGCGAATGCTTTCTGGCTGTGCAAAATATCTGCAGTATCTGAGATGCGCGTCTGTAGTCTTTCTGGGCCACCATGTGTCCGTACAAGTCATCGAGATCGCCGGGGAGGTGCTGCACTTGACGCTGTATGTCTGCAACGCTGTCGTAGGTAGGTAAGCTGTGCACCAAGGACCTAACAACAAGCTTCACCCACAAAAAGACCCCTTGCGATTTTGTCACTGTTTCTTGGATCAGGGTGGACACCTCTGTAGCCTGAGGTGGTGAGAGCTGCTGCATGCGCGGCTGGCGGTACAAGCAGTCGAGGACGTAGTGACTCAGGTCACCATGTGTCAGGTCCTGAAGCCGTAGGGTGGGCAGCCCAGCAAATGACTCTTCAAATACTGGAAGCGGTCGGCTGGAGAGGCAGAATTTGACGTTGCAAAGCGCAGCGCACTCTGTCGTGAGACGGATAATGTCCGAGTGGTCTGCGCCATACTCATCTAGACCGTCGATGAAGAAGCACAGCTTGGTCGACTTGCCGAGAATCTCGAGTACATTTTGCAAAATCTCTTTTAGTGCGCCGATCGTCAGAGCTTCAGGCTCTGACGGCAAAAATGAGGAATCATAGGGTAGCTTTTCCTCAAGGGCAGCGTCGGCGCGCGCAGACCACACCCCCCAAACATCTGCCATGACCTGGCGCATCAAGCTCCGGTGCCGCTGCAAGATGTCAAACAAGAGCGACTTGAGGAGACCAAGCTGCGACTTTTGATCCTCTCCACCGCTGTTCCAGAAGAAGAAGCTGTACACCTCGCAGGGCCGGCCAGCAGCCCAGGTCGCGAGCTCCCGCTGCGTCGTCTTGTTCTCGCACAGGTACCGCATGAGGGTCGACTTTCCGCAGCCCACCTTGCCGTTGATCCAGTAAATGCCGTCGCCGTGCCGGAGCCAGTCGACGAAATTGCTCCAGGGCACTCGCGCGTTTTCCGCATCCTTGTAGATCCAGTCAAAGGTGCGGGCGTGCGCCCTCTCGACGCTCTCGCGGCGCTCGACCATGGTGGCAAAGGACAGGCTGTCGAGGACGCACGTCTCAATGATGAGAGTGCGCAGTTCGGATTCCACTCGCGAGTTTGTGATTCGGGGTTCTTTGCAGCTCTTGGCATGTTCGGGGGTTTGCAAAGAGCCGACGCCGTGGAGTGCATCGCCTAGCGATATCCCAAGCGCATCGTCGCCGTCGTCGTCTTTGCCCGAGTCGTCAAGCTGGAGCAGTCGCTGGGACTGAAGTTGCAACTGAGCAGTAAAGGCTTCCTCACTCTTGTAAAAGGCATTCAACAGGGCCGTCATAAACTTCTTCAGCTCGTGCGCCGTCTGGGACCGCTGTCCTGCAAGATGACCAAAAGCGCCGCTACCTGTGTTAGCCAGTGCCATAGAATGACGAGAATCACGCGTACCGGATTGACGCAAGCATCTGCAACTGAACATGTTTTCGAATCTCCCACATGCTATCCTCCAACGCCTCCATTTCCTGCCTGTCCCACACTGCGCGGAGCGCCGTGTAAAAACCAACCCAGGTCCGAAACTGCATCATTTCAGACTGATGCCCATCAAGCGCTTCCAAGCCATCTGCGCCCAAAAGCGAGCGCCATTTCTCCGGCTGCGCGTTCTTCTGCGGAAGTGCCTGTCTCACGGCCTTGGATCTGGTCTTTAACCGCGACAGATGCGCAAGCAGATCGTGCGCCGCGCCCATGCATCGCGCATGCAACGCCTCCAACTCGGTACACTTCTCCGTAACGGTGGTGCTACTGGCGGGCGTACATTTCGTAGGCGCCTGTCGCTGAAGGCTCTGCCTCAGAGACACGAGGTCTCGAACGAGGACCTCGACCTCGATGCTATCGGTGAGTGTACCGTGGGCAGGCTTGTACAACTTTGGTGCCTGAGACAGCAGCTTGCTCCCGTACTCGGCGAATCGCATCAGCGCCGACGCGAGAGAGAGCGCTGCAAGGGCATCCATGGCGCGCCGGGTCTGCGTTCATGCCAGGTGGCGTTTTTCTCTTCTCTCCTGCCTCGGTCGTTTGACCGCACGGGGAAATAAAATCTTGGCGACACGAGGCATCCGGGGGACCCATGCCCGGGCGGAAGTGAAGTCTGTTTGTGACGCATGCAAGCAGCCGATGGCTCGTGCCTGCGGTGAGGCTGAGCTCACGGAGGGATGGCGGGGTCGGTCACCCGAACAGCCAGCGTCTGTGTAACAGGGCGCCTAGTCAGGCGCATGCTGGTAGGATGCATGGTCAGTGAGTGAGTGGCTAGTGTAGGCAGCCATGTCTCATATCTCTCTCTGAGGACTCGGCGGACACAGTCTCGTCGTCTTGTACGGGCTCAGGCGAGAATGCTAGCACGACTGTGGAGGCTCACCATCTGCGAGTAAGAATTCTGGGCGCTGTTACTTTTGATCCACCGCTCTGTACAAAGCCAAGCAAGTTAAGAAACGGGAGATGGTATTTCCGAGAAATACGAGGGCTTTTTCTTATATATATATATATATATTTATATCCGTTTCTCCATGTCATGCGATCCAACTAGGCCGTTGACGCTATATACAGTCGCTTCGTAGTATCTATGGCAAAGTAGCGCAGATGCTAGAGCTCGCTGGCCATGCGTATTGTATAAGGCTTCGAGCTTTGGAGGTCTTACCCGGATTGAGATAAGTCGAAAGTAATAGGCTCTTTATTCACGCTCGATCAAGTTCCACACATCATCTTCTGCCCAGCACAGTCACTGATAACGCATGAGATCGCCATGTTGGTTACAAGACATTGAATGCCGTGGTATTCGTCTCTTCATGGCTTTAGGTATCATACATGTTCAAATTCCTCTGCAAACCCCCATCCCGCGATCCCCATGGCTCGTAGACTCAACACCCCCTCAGACGCCACCTATTCAGCTAGGCGCAGCTTCTTTCCCACATCGCCGCGGCGTCTCGCCTGTACGGCCGCTCGCTCAGAAGGCTTCGTCTGCTCCACGACATCAGCATCGGCTTCCGCCTTGCGCGCCTCCATGGCCTCGCGGGCTTTGAGCGCCTGCAGAAGCATGCCTGCATCAAAGAATCCGTCTGCAAAACATCGTCATACGTTAGCAACCGTACAAGAGAGGGGCAACAAGAAAGGACATCACAAGATGATGAAAAAGGTGCAGGTAGTAGTAGTAGTGACTTACATCCGCCTAGTTCATCGTCGTCGCTCGCAGGCGTGCTGTCGTCCGCCACGGCAGACTGGGACTGCACCTCGGCAGCGGCGGCGGCGGCGGCGCCCTTGATGGGCTCGGTGCCCGTCAGCGGCCGGCCGCGGTTCTTGACGCGGCTCGCGGTGCCGGACCGGTGCGGGCGCGCCGCCGACTCGGCCTCGCGGGCGCGGCTGACCCGGGCCGTCGACGACTTGCGGTTGGACAGGCGCAGGAGGCGGCGCATCTCGAGCAGGTAGCTCTCGAGGGCGGCGACGAAGCGCTTCGTCTGGCGGTGCTTGGACGACACGCAGATGGAGATGCCCTCGTCCTTGATGATGTAGCCGATGCCGAAGCCCTCGCCCGACGTGGGGCCGAAGCCGAAATGGCGCAGCGCCGGGTTGCCGCAGTTGGACGTGGACAGCACCGTCGTGTTGAGCCGGTCCCAGCCGCCGTCGGCAAAGAGCAGGGGCAGCTCCTGGGTCGACGAGACGCGCGAGCGGCGGGAGCCGGTGCTGTCGCCGCGGCCGCGCGTGGGGCGCGCCACCTCGACGGCCGCGTCCGAGGCGCTGGAGGGCTCTTCCCCGTCGGAGAGGGCGTCGCGGGGGCTGGAGGCGCCGCAGCTCTCGCTGCTGGAGACGTCGCTGTAGAAGCCGTCGACGTACTTTTGCCAGACGCAGTAGAGGGCGTACAAGTGCCTGTCGCATCCCTCGGCCTTGGCGCACGTGCGCGTGTTGGCGACGTGCTTCTGGCAGGCAGCCTTGAGGGCGTCCAATTTCTTGTCAATCGGGTTGTCGCCCCAAAACGTCTGGACAAAGTGGACGGATTCATCGGTCACGGGACGAACGGCCTCGGTGCGGCCGTGCAGGTAGACCTTGGTCATGGCGGGCTCGTACGTGCACTCGACACGTCCGTAGAGACCGTAGTAGGCGGCCTGGAAAGCCATCTGGACGTAGGCGTCGGGCGAGAAACCCATGGAAGTGATAAAGTTCTTGCCATAGGTGCCAAAGTCGAGGCACTGAAATTCGTTTTGCTCAATGAGGTCCGCCAGGCGCGTCTCGGCGAAGCGGACAGCGATGCTCAGCTCAGGCTTCATATCCCAGCTCAGCTTGCGAGGGGTGGTGTTGACGTCGCCAAAGCTCTCGGGGTCGCGCTTGGAAGGATCCGGGCTTGTTGAAGTCCAGAGCGACGGCGCCTGGCCATTGATGGAACGAGCAAATCGAAGAATAGTGTCCGTGTAGACATCGCTAGCGAAGCGCAAAACAGTGTGGCCGTCGACGCCGGTGTGCTCAAAGTTGATGCCGGCACTGCCATTCTTGCAGACGATAATCTGCAGCTTGTCGTACCACCTGTTTGTGCAGGTGCCAATCTGCACGCCATTCTTCACCTCGCTCGTGCCGCACAGCATGTTTTGGCAGAGGTCCGCGACGCTGGTGGGCTCGCTGTAGTCGAGGCAGAGAGCAAAGAGCGCAGAGTCGACAATGTTGAGGCAGTCGGCGTTGTTGGACTCGGGCTCGCGCGTCAAGACGTCTCGCAGCCCGGACCAGACCTTGCGGTTCTCTGTGCTGAGCACACCGATAGCACCCTTGGCGGCTTCCTGGATCGGAGTCTTGACAGCGTCATCAATAATGGTCTGCAAGTTGACTGCAATATCGCGCTCCGTCATGATGGCGTCCGAGTTGTCGTCGAGGATGTCGAACCAGTAGACCTGACCGTGACACATGACCACCATGTGCTTGGAGTTGGGGTCCTGCTCAATCTGGCAGCCCGCCTCCGTGGGGACACGGGCAGTGCCAAAGAGGCGAGAGAACTGGTACATGCAGAGGGGGGTGCCCTTGACCATGTCGGGGGGAAGCTCCTCCTTTCTGACAGCGCGGATGAATTCGAGCGCTGAGACGACGAGCGACGCGGCACGGGTAACCTGGTTGTTTCTGGCTGGCGTGGGATCGTCTTCCAGCAGGAAGAAGGGGTTTAGATTGAGGACAACGGGGTTGTCATAGTTGAGGTATGAGTCGTACCCTGATTTATCAGTTGTGATTTCTTTTTGGAACCAGCAGCCTCGACTTACAAAACTGCTCAATGTAGCTCGTCTTGCCCTGAGCATAGTTCTTGAGCTTCTCTTGCAAGTCCGGGCCATCGCGTCGCAAAAACTCGTCGACGGCTTGCTGTGTGTCTGCATGCTCGCGCGCGTTCTGGAGAGGCTTCAGCGCTTCGATATATCTGCGGCATGTGGAAGCGAGCTCGGGAATGGGAAGCTTGGGGAGCTTGTCCTGGCTGGCAAAGGTGACGCCGCCCTTTCCGGATTCGCTCGACATTGGAAACTTTGTGTAGACGGAGGGCCGTCTCTCCGAGTCTGAAGGCGGAGTGGTGCTGTCCTTGCGCAAGTCTCCGGGGTTGAGGGTGCCGCCAGCGAGAGTTCGTGGTGCGCTAGCGAATGGCAAAGGCTCGACAGCAAGGGTCTGGCCGAGAGGCTGAGGGGCAATAAAGGTTCTAACTTCAGTCGTCATGGTGAAGGTTAGTTTTAGACTGTGAGTAGTCGGGTGTGGTGTAGTTGTTGTGTGGTGAGTGCAAGTCTCACGCTGTCCTAGGAGTAGAGAGGCGAGACGGTGGTGCAGATGTTGAGACCGCGCAGAGCGGTACGGTAAAAGTAGTGGCAGTCTTGGGTGCAGTAGGCCGGCATGTCACGTAGAAGGACCGGTGACCAACAGAGTCTTGATATGTCAAGACTACGATGGAGCCAGTGTAGGTGCAATGAGTTGAAGTACGAGTGAGGCTTCAGAGGATGCAAGATGAAGTGAGGTATGGGGAGGAGGGCATGTGGTATAATATAAAGGCAGATGGGCACGACCCTGGGGAGTGAGATGGGATGGGATGGGGGTGTGAAGGGGTGCGGCTCATGACAGGGGCGTGGGTTGAGGCTGCCTCGATAACTTATAATAAGACCAAGTGTCTATCAGCGGGCGTGGGCAAGGCACGATCGGAAAGGCCATGTATGGTATGGGGGAGACGCTGGGTTGGGGCGAGGGGTGTGCTCTGACCACAAGAGGCTCGCAAGAACCAGGCATGCCGAGTAATACAAAGTCATCTCAGTGCCAAGGGCCAAGGGTGGAAAGGTAAGCGAAGCACATTATGGCGAGGGGTACATCCGGGGGGGGTGGATGAGTGTGAGTGGATGGTGTTTTTGGTGATATTTCGGTGGAGGAGGACATGGAGCTCCGCAGGCCCGGCCGGGTATGCATGGTATTTGGACCTTTCGGGGTGCCGAACAGCGGAAGAGGTCCGGGGAAAGGTAGTTTTGCGATTCAGAATTTGAGACGAAATAGACAAGCGACTTACCGAGCAAGAAAGGTCGTTATCGTCGTCTGTGGGGGGTTGCTCTCCTGTATCTGGTCGTTGCAGCGTGCTAGTTATGGCTTCTGGTGGCGTGCTGCGCGCCGGAGCTGGTGGCCAAGAGCGGCCGCGCGATAAGGGATACTGAGAAGGACAATGCGGCAATGTTGCGCAAAGGGACTGGCGATGGAGTCAGTCTAGCACAGGACAAGGCTGGGTGTGGCCTCGGGAGAGAAGATGCGACAAAAGGACACAGTCAGAACGGGCTGTCGCAAAGTCTGGCATGTGGTGACAGCTCGATTCGGTGTGGTCATTATTTAGTTGGGCTGCGGGTGATTGGGAGAAGCTTACGGATACAGTGGCTTGAAGACGGTTTGCTGGGCTTGCTGTCTGTGTCTGTGTGGTGCTGCAGCTAGCGAGAGTTAGCTTGGGCGACAGAACAGGCACAAACCAGGTGCTGAGCAGCTGGCGCAGGCGTCTCACATGGGATAGCGGAGTGACCTGCGCTCTGTATGCCACGAAGCGAGATTCGAGGCGTGGGCAGAGATGTGTGTGTGATGGTGGTGGGCAGTCTGTGGTCGCTTGGCGGTAGACGGCTCACATGCACTGGAAATTGTCACAACGCACAGGGCCACGGATCTGGCAGCTGCAGGAAGAAAGGAAGCAAGTCCAAAACTAATTGTGTGGTGTGTACTTTGTGTGTGGCGTCCGTAACGTGTCGTTGAGTTGAGCGCAGTTGCAAATGAAAAGGTCGTAGCTGGAGGAGGGTCTTTACTCTGCTCAGATTGTTCAACCAGCAAGTGTCCCTGCTTTATTATCATGCCGGATCTCTGCCGCTGTCTCCCGGCTCTCTCACTCTGCTGCTCAACTAGGGCTACGGTCTGCTCTCTTCGGGCGAGTGGATGTTTCGGCTCAAGTCCCCCAGACGAAAAGACACACCAGCACCACCAGCAAAGGTTCCACTCGACGTAGCATCGCCAGCTTCCCGTCTCATCTTGCCGAGAGTCTTTGCAGTTGGCTTTTTCTGCTCCTGATTCAACCTCTTGCGCATGTATTTCTCGTAGCGATGAGCCTTGCCGAAACTCCCCTCACCCACCGGCCAGATTCTCGCCGCATCTCTACCTGAATGACCATGGCAGCTTATGGCTCCATAGAATATTACTCTCCTTCTCACCACCGAGCGTAGAAGCACTCTACCGGGCCTCTTAATCATACGCCCCCCAAGGTAGCATTTCACAGATAAAGACTACGCGCCTTATGTGCCTTTGTGCCTCACCCAGAACATTTGTCTGTGCTAACAGAGGGCGTGTAACAATACTCGGTGCTCCCCTGCTATTATGGCTCCCAGCCTGGAATTGCCCTACCCTCCTCAAACGTAACCATGCCTTTTTTTGCTCCTTTTCCCACAATTCAATGCGGCCCATTGCCGCTGTTCCCCAGCTCCCAGCTGGCCCAGTAGCAGCCCTTTGATTTGCATGCCCTTACGTACATGTTCTTCATCTCTTGCCCAAACTGCAGCGTGGGGACCCAAAACGGCCGGGCCACATCCAATCTACCGTGGCTGTCTTCTGCCGTCAGCCCATGGAGCCCTCCGGACGGGCGGAAGCCTGCCCTGCTACACCACTGGTGAATGCCAATTGCAACTATGAGTTGTTCTTTGCTGCACTAGTCGCCAGCGAAAATAAAATCGTAGAAAATGACTCTTCACGACAACATTTGCTTCCTTGACATGGAAACTTTTCATCGGCATCACGGGCCTAGCAGCAGCAATGCAGCGTGGGAACCCGAGGGACGGCTGGCCTGCACGAGACAGCGCCGGCGCCAGCGTCCGGCGTCCGACCGAACGGCCCTGCCGAAGCCTCCTCTGAACAGGCTCTCGGTGGCAGGTGGGCTGCCGGAGGTTTTACCTTTCTGGCCAGCCACAGCCAGCTTTATGTACCAGTCACTATTTCGGGGCATCCACAGCGCCGCGGCAAGAGTGTCGTGCACTTCGGCCCAAAGGACCGGCGACGTCACCGTGATTGGAATCGCGAGCCAACTTTGCCTTTTTGCAGAAACATTTACCATCCCAGCTGTTCCTAAAACGGCTCACCTAGCGAAGTCTTTTTTTTTTTTCCATTTTTGTTCTTTCTATTTTTTACGTTGCAACTGTCAGGAAAACGCCGTCTGCCGCTCGCGCAACCACACAGCAGCCAACCAAGAGAGTACCTGACAGTGTTCGCGACTTTGCTAGGGCTACTGCCATTTTAGGATAATGTTTCGAGTTTTCAACACGTATCCACCCGAAGATTACAATGGCAATCTCTGCTCGAAATAGCACTCCGACCTAGATCCTTGGCAGTCTCGCATCGCCTTCCAGCACGGGGCGATGCTCTGCCTTGAAATTTCCTTTTTAGGAGTGCCATTCGAGAAATAAACTGGCCCGGCTCTCGGGACCCACATGTCGCCGGTACGCTTCGCAGCCATTCACGACTGTACGGTTCCATAGATCCTGTATACGTCCCTGTCATGAAGGAACAAGAATGTAGATGGTGGCCTGATTGAGCTTAATCTTACACGTCCTGCCATTTTCTTCAGCCCTGTTCTCTATTCCGCTACTCCTTCGCAAGGGTTGGCACCGCCCCGCTGACAGCACTCAGGATGTTGCTGAGCCATGTATAAGAGATGGGTGCCTCTCTGGATTTGCTCTTTCCTTTCTCTTCAAATGTTAACCAGCTATCTTTCCATGCACAAACTGAGAAATACGACCACATCACAATCACTGACAAAAACCTAGCGAAACCCGACGCTCTTGTCTTGCATGACCTACACCACAATGTCTTCTCTGTTTCGCAAGTCCAGACCAAAAGGATACCCCTCCTGCGTCCATCGCGAATATCCTCCATCTCAACCATGTCTTGACTGCAAATCCAATACGTCGGCGCGAAGAAAGTACAGATGGCTCCTCATCTTTTGCCTCGTGTGGCCCTACGCACTCCAAGCGCTCGACTCGACAATGTGCGTTGGCAATCTGCAACACACAAGAACAAAAACCCGACTTACACCCCTTCTTAGTATCGCCAGTGCGCTTTTCTGGATTGCCGAGGACTTTGACAAACTCTCCCAGCAAAACTGGATCGTCTCCGCCTTCAACCTCACCTCGTCCGCCTTTATCCCCTTTTGGGCCCAAATTGCAGACGTCTTTGGCAGAAACGCGGCCCTGTCGTCCTCGATCCTGCTCATGGTCGTTGGGAGGTGCCCTCTGCACAGGCGCGCCCACACACGCCTACGCTGTGCTGCTGCTTGGACGAGCGCTCCAGGGCATCGCCGCGTCCGGCCTCAGTGTCTTGACGCGGACCATCCTCGCCGACAAGGTCTCTCTTGAGGAGAGCGCAAAAAGCTGGGCCATCTTTTCCATTGTCGGAGGCTTTGCGTACGGACTGGGTCCCGTCGCGGGAGGTATCTGACTCTTCTTCTTATTTCAGAAAACGCACCAGCTAACCCTGCTGCGCAAGGCTTCCTTACCAAGGTCAATTGGCGCTGGTGCTTTGCCATTAATCTGCCTATTGGCGTCTTTAGTCTCATAATTGTATTCCTCCTCCTGAGGAAGCACCTTCTCGGTCCGCAGCCGATTCCACAACTCGACGAAACAGAAGAGACTGGCAGGCGCACAACGTTCCTCGCGCGCGTCAACACCATCGACTTTGGCGGTCAGATTTTATTCATTTCTGGCTTCGGCCTCATCATCCTCGCTCTCACCTGGGGCGGCGCAACCTGTCCCTGGGGTTCCGCGCCCGTGGCTGCCTCCCTCGCCATCGGCCTCGTCTTGCTCGCCGCATTCATCAACTGGGAGCGGCTATTAGAGCCTGGGCAGTACCTCGCCGAGAGACTGCCCAAGCAAGAACCCATGGTTCCGTGGACACTGCTCTCGACCAAGGACATGGGACTGCTGTTCTGCATCGAATGCGGCACGGGCATCAGCATGTTCTCCGTGCTCTACTTTTGCAACACGTTCTTCGTGCGCGTCAAGAACTACGAGGCCGACAAGACAGGCCTGCAGCTGTTGTGCTTTGTGCCGGGCATCGGCCTCGGCGTGTACGTGTGCTCCTTTCTCTGCAACAGGTGGCCGCGCATGACGTACCCGCCGCTGCTGCTGGGCACCGTGATCGAGACCATGGGCGTCGCGTGCTTGGCGTGGGCTATGCACGAGGCGCACTCGCCCACCATCTTTGGCATGATGGCACTGGCGGGTGTAGGCATGGGCTTGAAGTTCATGGTGGCACCTCTTCACGGGATTGGTCTCTTCAAGACACATCGCGCGTCTGTGCTGGCGCTCGTTGGAATTGCGGTGCCTTTTGGCGGCACACTTGGTCTTACCATCATGTCTGCGGTATTCAATAATACGTCGGGGCTGGACGTCAGGTATGGCGACTACTCGGAAGATTCGGTCAACAGCGTCAAGGATGGCGTGGTATGGGCTTACATCTCCATTGTTCCGTTCATGGCCCTGTCATGTATTGCGTGTCTCTTCATGGGCAACGTGATTCTTGGCAAAGAGAGGTCTGCCAGTGGTCAAAAGGAGGATATCGTCATTCGCGAGCCGTATCTGTGGTACTTGCTTCGAGGCAAGACTTTGCACCACGATGACATGGGTTTAGCGATGAAGCCGCTTCAGCCGAGACAGCCATGTAAAGAGATACCGCCCGAGGAAGCTGTTTGAGCGAAGGGTCGTTGTAATTATTATAGCTGAGCGTAATTTTAATTCGCAGTATCTTAGCCACAGACAGCTTAACATCCATGTTTCATTCCAGTTGATAACTACAGGTCTCGCTAAGCTGCTGCACTAGACAAGTACTCGGCACTGTAAGGATAATCAGTGTATCCGGCAGCCTTGTTGGTGTAGAATGTGTCGCGCTTGTATTCAGTCAGCTGTAGGCCTTGTTGGATGCGAAACACAAGATCTGGATTGGCAATAAAATATCTTCCAAACATAACAATAATCTCCTTGTTTGCATGTTTGTCATCGACGAGTTTGGTTGCGTCCGGCAGCTTGTATCCTCCTGCAACGAGAAGCGGCCCATCCCACAACTTGTAAGCAAAGTCCAGAGACTCTGTGCCGGACGAGTCAATCGCGCCAGCCATGCGAGATTCGATCAGATGCAGAAATGCCAGATTCAACTTGTTTGTCCTCGTGATCACATCCGTGAATTGGGGGATAGGATCGTTCATCTTCATGCCTTGAAAGGTACTCCACGGGCTCAGGCGCAGACCAACGCGCTCAGGACCGATGGCTTTGGCCACAGCGTCGACAATTTCCACAATGAAGCGCGATCTGTTCTCAACGCTGCCCCCGTACGCATCCTCGCGCTGGTTGCTCACATCCTGGGTGAATTGATCTGCCAAGTAGCCATTCGCCCCGTGACACTCGACGCCGTCGAAGCCAGCCGCAATGGCATTTTTCGCCGCAGAGACAAAGTCCCCAATGCTCTCCTGAATTTCGTCGAACGTCATGGCGCGCGGGACAGGCGCCTCGCCATCCATGGCAATGGTGCTTGGTCCCGTTATGTCAACGTTGTCCTTTTTGGCGCCGTCGACAGTGGCCACGCGACCCATAGCAAAGAGCTGGCAGTAGATGAAGCAGCCCTTGGCGTGTACTTGGTCGGTGACGGCCCTCCAGCCGGCGATTTGCTCCAGACTCCAGATGCCGGGCGCGTTGTCAAAGCCGCCGCATGCTGACGGCGCAATGAGCGTCCCCTCGCTGATGAGGAGGGTGCCCGAGACGGCAGACCGCTGGGCGTAGTACTCGGCCATGATGGGCCCGGGCACTCGGTCGTTGCCGGCGCGAAAGCGCGTGAGGGGGGCCATGCCGATGCGATGTGTGAGCTGCATGGTGCCGATCTTGATGGGTTTCAGGAGGCGTGACTGTGTCATGTTGTTGAAGACGAAGGAAAAACTTGTTAAATACTCGTAGCTATCTGCCGAAATCTACAGCATAGTGCAGAGATGAAGCCAGGTCTTTATACTGCACCCTCCGCCGCCCCTCGGAGACAATTCCCAACGAAGAATGCCAAAACTACCGCGTGGAACCAGAGCCATTCTCAATAGGAAGATTGTCTTGTATCAACATACTTCCGTTTTAGGCAACGAGATGGTTCCCAAACGGGAAGTAGGTTGTAGGTCGCCTATGCGGGGCGATCGCACGGCTCTTGGTATTGATTTCTAAGCACGTCAAAGCTGCAAGACCTTTGTACTTTTGCATCTGCATGGAGTAAAATGTGGCTTGGATTGTTAATTTTCTTTGATTTCGATACCTAAGCCAGTAAATGACTGCTCGCTGGGAGTGAGTCAACATCCTGTGTCAATATGGTCACTCGCAACGAGGGGCCAGATACCTCGGCCAGTACGCAGTCAATCTCGCGCTCGAATAACATTGTTTGAGCTAATCAATCCATGTTGAAAGGCGAGCCAAGATTTCAGTTCGTATCAATCTCGGCGCCAGATCAACGGCGAGACGCAAAGAGTCGGCGACAGGCCCGTTCACATGCAGTGAAACAAGGGTTGGACAAGAAGCGGAGGAGCCAGCAGGCCTCACAGCAGAATTTCCATTTAGTCCACTGTCCCTCTACAGACAGTGTGCTTCAATCGATGCATAAAGATATTTCAACGCCTGTGCCCAGTTGGTCTCCTTCCGCCGGGGCATTCGACCCATTCGAGACCCTGGCTGTTGACTCAACAAGATTACGAGTGCTGCTAGACGATTGTCAGTGTAACATGGCATTACAGAATCGTACCACAAGCTAATGCTCTTGCCAAGACAGAGGGAGGCAAGCCCCTGAGCCAGTGTTTAGCGTTGCGGAACCGCTTGCTTTCCAGAGTTTCCGAGCCGTATTTCGCCAAGGACTGGTCGACCCAACGCTTGTCAATGCTGTGATGCTCGCTTTAGTCTCTGCAGTGACTGGTAGTCAGACAGACAAGGAGCGGCTTGGTTACCAGTACAACGCGATTGCTGGTATTCGCGAGCGAATGAGTCGTGTGGACGAAGCCACTTCTGAATCCACGATTGGAGCAATACTTTTGCTTGCAGGAATTGAGGTGAGTCTGTAAAAAAGTCGCCTGTGTTATTCAATCCTACTGAAGCGTTGCAGGCCCGCCTAGGAAGAAGGGATCATGTTCAGTTACACATGGGCGCTGTGCGGCAACTGCTCAATATCTGCAAAGAGCGTGGCGTGTACCTCACCGCGGGTATAAAGCGGGCGATATTCTGGTAACAGCCATTTTTCCCGCTCGCATGCGTATTTTCTACGACTAATACGATTTAGGCAAGATTTAAATGCTTATATTTTGGCAGGGTCCGCGCGGCTCTTCTCGCATACAACCTTTGCTGAGCTGCAATGGACGCGCGATGCATTCTCCCCAAGCTTTTACCGCGCACCGTTTGGATTCAGCAGAAGCAGAGATGTTTTTGGCGAAGAGTTTATCGAGATTCTTGAAGACTTGCACGCCTTGCAATGTATCCGCAACATACCTGGCGCAAAGAGAGGGGATCCGCTGATGATGGCGTACATCAACAACCACACGGCGTCTATCCAGAGCAGATTAGGGTTCTTGAGGGCAGAGGGTGTATTGAAACGGAGCTGTCGTCTTGCAGCGTATATATGCTCTGTTATGCTGTGCTGCACAGTCTGGTGCGGGTTATTCATTCCTGTAAGTGAACTTTGACAGTGAAGGTGGCATTGCCAGCGCTGACGCATGGATTGTAGAGCCACATCTCGGAGCAGCTATTTCAGGAGCTCAATCAGACGCGCGGTGAAGAGATTTGGCAAAAGAATCTAGATTTGATGTTGTGGCTGGCATGTGTTGGTGGCGCATTTGCGCCCGAGGGCCCGGTTGGCGACGGTTATGTCGAGCTTTTGGCTGAAATTACGGACAGGATTTTTGTCATTTCTCCCAAGAGCTGGCGTGGTGTTGAGTGTATTTTGGAACAATTTATCTGGTCCAAACAGGCATTCTTGATGCCCATACAGACCTTGTGGGAGAAAGTCGGCTGTACGGATACGTGAGATGCCTGCACGTAGTGTGAGCTTTAGAGCCACAAAGGTGCTAGCAAAGTTTCAAAAAAAAATTAAAAAAAAGCAAACTCTGAAATGAAAAATCTAGTCCAGCAAGGTTATGGTGACTGTTCTCATGTGCACCAATCTACCACAACAAGCAAGCTAGTGGCTGGAGCGGCGCCCAACCACCCTGTGGCGTCAGAGTGCGACAGGCGCATGTGGCTGCTCAAGCTTGCATCACAAGGGTCTATGTGGTCACAACCTCTAATCATTGATCTTTTTACCCTCGGCTTCCTCAACATTCCTGCAGCGAGGCCCCTGCGTCCCCCATTGCACCCTCGCAACCTCTCCATCAATCTCCGAGTATACTTACGCCCTTACGCTCTTCCAAGGGGCATGCCAACTCTCATCACTCCCCGTCTTCCCTGACTGCGACCTCGAACCCCCCATTACCGAGCTCGCCCTCCCCGGCAACCGCACCGCGGCCAAACGACATGATGAACAACCACTTTGCGGCCGTCGGCGAAAAGCTCGTCGACGGCAATTACGAGCATGGCGTCCAGGTTATTGACGAGGACAAGGATTTCAAGTTTGTGCTACCTGCACCCCCTGCTCCCGGGACTGCGTGCATCATCGGCTCCCTGCCGCTTGATGCGCCGCTTCCGCGCCCAAGATAATTCAAGCTGACCAGAACCTCCGCACAACAGTACCAACATCACCGACTACCTCCGGGTGACGGATGTCGCCGAGGCTGGCTTCAACTACCACCTCATCTCCGTCTTTGGCTCCCAGTCCACCGGCAAATCGACACTCCTCAACAACCTCTTCGGCACCGAGTTCTCCGTCATGTCGGAGACGGAGCGTCGCCAGACGACCAAGGGCATCTGGATGTCCAAGAACAAGCGCATCGAGAGCGCCGGCAAGAAGATGGCCGACAACATCCTCGTCATGGACGTCGAAGGTACCGACGGTCGCGAGCGTGGCGAGGACCAGGACTTTGAACGAAAAAGTGCCCTCTTTGCGCTCGCCACAAGCGAAGTCCTCATCGTCAACATCTGGGAGCACCAGGTTGGCCTGTACCAGGGCGCCAACATGGGTCTCCTGAAGACCGTCTTCGAAGTCAACCTACAACTCTTCCTCAAGGACAAGCAGTATGCTCCGCGACTGCCTGGTCAGACGTGACAACACCAGCTAACCTTTCTACAGGTCCACCCCGCGATCGCTCCTCTTTTTCGTGATTCGAGACCATCTCGGAAACACGCCACTTGCGAACCTCCAGACGACTTTGATCCAAGATTTGACTAAGATTTGGACCTCGATCTCCAAGCCCTCTGGGCTCGAAAGCGCCAAGATCGAAGATTATTTTGATTTTGGCTTTGCTGCTCTTCCCCACAAGATCCTGCAGGCCGAAAAGTTTACCGAAGAGGTTAGAAAACTCGGCGCCAGATTTTCCCCTGCGCACCGATCCGGCGCCAAAGAAAACGGTACTCACGGCGAGGAAGAGCTGCAAGGTGGCATCTTGCTACCGGACTACCACCGCCGAATTCCTGCAGACGGCTTCTCTGTTTATGCTGAGGGTATCTGGGACCAAATTGTTCACAACAAGGATCTTGACCTCCCTACTCAGCAGGAGCTCTTGGCCCAGTTCCGATGCGATGAAATTGCCAAAGAGGTCATCGCGGCGTTTGATATCATTCTTGCCCCCCTAGAGGAGAAGCAAGTCGAGGCATCCAACCTGGGCAAGATTCTGATTCTTGCCAATCTTGGTGTCACTGGTAGCGAGGCACGTCAAAAGTGTGTCAATGCTTTCCAGACTCAGGCCAGCCGTTATCACAAGAAGGTGTACGGCGAGAAGCGCATCGAGCTCGAGAGCAAGATCGATAGCCGGCTCAAGACTCTCTACCAGGGCCAGCTGGCTGCCTCTCACAAGGGCGGTGTCGCTGCCTTTACCGACGCTGTTACTGGCCAGGTCAAAGCCGGCCAGAAGGCTGGCGGCGGCTACGAATTTGCCGAGATTGTCTCAAGCGAAAAGGAAAAGGCTCTCCAAATTTTCAAAATTGAAGCTCAAAGCCTTGCTATTCAGGGTGTTCCTTGGACCAACTTCAAACCCCAGTATCAGCTGTACGAGGCTGACCTCGATGAGGTTAGTGGCAGACTGCGCAAGGAGGAGATGCGACGCCTCGCTACGCGCGTAGAGCGTTGGGTCAAGTCTCGCCTTGGCGATGCTGTCGGTGTTGAATTCAACAAGCTCGGATCTGGCAGAGGCGGATCTGGCGCTCCAGAGGACGGCGAGAAGCCCGATACCGAAAAGGATCTCTGGGACCGCATCTGGAAGGTCTTTACGGATATTGTCGGCGAGGCTGAGGGCCGTTTCGTTGACCGCGCCAAGAGCTTCGACGCTAGCGAAGAAGAAGTTATTGTTGGTCTGTGGCGTCTGCGTCGTAAGAGCTGGGTTGGCCTCCGCGAAAAAATTGAAGAGGAGGTGATGGAGGGCAACATTCTCCTGAAGCTTAGGGAGAACTTTGAAGACAAGTTCCGCTACGACGAGGCCGGTGTTCCTCGCATCTGGCGCCCCACAGATGATATTGAGGGTGTATATACCAAGGCCCGAGAATCAACACTTACCTTGATTCCGTTGCTCTCTCGCTTCCGCCTATCGTCGACCTACGCGTCACCTGATCTCGTGAGCTTCATCGGCCACCAACCAAACGGCGTTGAGGCTGGTGATGAGGAGGACCTGGCCCCTATTGGTGGCGTTGACGAGGAGGAGGGCAAGAGCCTGGAAGAAGAAATGACGGTCTTGAGCGAGAGCAAGCGCCAAGACCTTGTTGTACGATTCAAGAAGACGGCAGACGGTGTCTATGTCGAGGCCAAGCGTGGCGCCATCGGTGGTGTTGCGCAAGTCCCTCTGTACTTTTACGGTATTCTTTTGGCGCTTGGTTGGAACGAAATCTGGATGGGTAAGCTGGCTCGTGCCTACACTCGGCGAAAGGCTGCTGACAATTTTACTAGTTCTGCGCAACCCCTTTCTATTCATCCTTTTGCTACTCATTGCGGGAGGCACATATGTCGCCTACACACTCAACCTCCTGGGTCCGATGATGCAGATGAGCAACGCTGCCGTCAACCAGGGAATGGATATTGCCAAGCACTCCCTGCGCGAGTTTATCGCCAACTCGGACATGGCCCGCCAGGCTCTCGCCGTCCCTGCGGACCAAAGCAACAAGGACGACAGCATCAGCCTGGACACGCTCGACAGCCGTGGTAAGAAGACGGCTGCTTCGTCCAAGAAGAATGATGATGACGATGATGAAATTTGAGGAAATAATGGACAAAAGAAGAAGCCTACGTCGAAAAGTTTAGAAATCATGCCATCGGTGTCGTTAAATCATGACTGGAAGCCAGAGTATGCATAGATGCCTTATGAACTGTTTCATTATTATTCAATCAATAATACCGCGCAATGATTTCCGTGCCTAAATGAGCCCTTGCGCCTAAAATCCATTCTATATATGCATATGCCCCAACCTCAAAGCCAGTGTCGTCAGTCGTGGATTTCAAAACGCCTCGAGACCAGCTGGCGTACCGAACCAGTGCCCGAGCTCATTCATGTCCTGGTCGCCCGCGACGAAAAAGTCAGTCACGCGACTCGTCTCGCCGTCGTCATCCGCTGGCCAGTCAACCTTGACGCCGGCGCCCTTTGCCTCGAGCATGTCCTTGGCCGTGCCCCAGCTGAAGCGGCACTCGGGGCCCCAGCCAAACACGGGATGCAGGTTGCTGCGCATCCAGCCGGTGCAGCGTCCGTCCGAAGGATAGCCAGAGCCCCACGCCATGGCGGCACCGTCCTCGCCCTCGTGGTCCGCAGGATCCCTGCGGTCCTCGTACAGCGCCTCGAGGGCCAGGTCGCGGGTGACCTTTGCGCAGACGGACGCCGCGCTGACGCAGGCGTAGAGGCTGTCAGCTTTCTTCGCGACCGTCACCTTGGCGGTGGGAAAGATGCGCTGCAGCTTGGCCTGGTACGTGGCGGGCGGGCCGATGGTGTCGACGTAAATCTCCTGGACGTTGACGCCGCGCGCGTAGACGCCCTTGATGAGGTCCACGGTGGCGTCCATGGCCTGCGCGTTGAGGTTGTAGACGCCGACGGGCCGGAGCATGTTGGCGCCAATGTCGCGTGCCGAGAGCGCCGTCGTCGCCCAGCCGCAGGCCGCGTGGAGGTCGGACCCGGCCGCGCAGAGCGTCTCCATGAGCGCGGAGCGCACGCCGGCCGTGAGCACCTTGGAGTCGTCAAAGTGGTGCGCCTCGCGGAGGAGCGGGTCGGACTGGGCAATGGGCAGGTAGAAGACGCCGTAGACCATGGGGCCGAGGACGGGGCCGCGGCCGGCCTCGTCGACGCCGAGGCAGCATGGCGTCGCGGAGGCGGGATTTGAGGGATCTTGTGGGAGGAGGGAGGGCGGTACGGGCGAGAAGTGCGAGTAGGACTGGCCAACGAGCAGTGGCTCGCCGTGAATGGAAGGCGGGACGAAGGCGCCGGCTTTGACGTCCATGGGCGTGTCTGCTGAAGCTTCGGTCATTGTTGAGTTTCTGTCTGGATCGGAAGCTTTGAAGTCGGAATGGAGTGAGGTTTGTAACGCTGCAAAGATGGACTGGCGATGCTCTGCTGTAAAATGTCCCCGGCAGCGTGCAAATGCCAGCTCGGGAGACGCGCTGAAGTCGGCCGCACGCGTTAAGCTGCCAGACCCGCTGAAGCAAGTCCGGCCAGCTCCACTATCCCGAACCTGCAAGGCTCCACAGAACGTCAACACAACAAGACTCTGGCGCGTTGCTGGACGCTCTAACACAGCACTGCGAATACGATAGCTACCTTGCTCTGACGACATGCGATTGAAATAGATGCGAAAACATTTTGCTTGATCATTTTGGAGCTTCTTCCCACGTGCTTCGGGCCCAAGTGGCCGACCTGTACCATCCTCGCTGCCACGCCAGGCAGCACGCCTTGCAGCTATGGCCCGTCCGACGAGGCGACCCGGTGAGGCTTCGCCGCAAGGTATTTACCAGCTTGGTGTCCAAGGACGGTATGTTATTAAACAGCGACTGAACCTCCGTGGTGAGCGTGATGGTGGCGCTAATACTTGGTAGAAAAACTGGCGCGACGTTAAAGGATGATGGCAAACGCGATTCGCAAGGCATGATGCCCACGGAGGGGCTTTTCTCCTCGCCAGGAGGCAATACTACGCAAAAGCTAGCGGTGCCGACAGAGGAGCCAATCCTGGGGGCAACACCGCCGCCGCCAGACGGAAATGACGATGCCAGCATTCCCATGGACATCGCTTCCAGTAAGTGTACGGTACGGCGTTAGTGTCCAGAATATTAATCTCACCCTCTCAGGTGGTGGTCCTGGTCCAGGAACGGTTCTTCGAGCAAGCAGAAACTTCGAGTTGCCTCTGCCAAAGAGTCGATCTCCGGCCAAAACAACTGCAAAGTCGCTTCGCTCGCCGGCGAAGCGACATCCGAATATATCACCCATACGCCCGTCGCCTGATCCAACCGCCAGACACATCGATATCTCTAGTCCCTCGAGGAGAAGCAGCAGACCGAGGTTTTCCAGCACTGTCCGCGACATTCCAAGCGACGATTCTATAAGCGCACTGGTGAGCCGGGCCAACGAGATAGGCGAAGAGAATCCAGGCCACGGGGATTACCGAGCTGCGAACGAGTATCGACCCAGCAGACAGTATCCTCAGCCCCCTGCAGGCATGTCTGAAAAAGCCATGGGAAAGCAAAAAGCTGTTCCGAGCAAGTCGCCTCCAAGGCCCCCGCCTAGAGAGCCAGCGCCGCCGCGAGTATCGTCACCACGCATTTCATCGCCGCCGCAATTTCCTGATGAGCCTAGCCTTTATGTCCAGGATGCGCCACCAGAGCCGGAGCCGGAACCTTTACAGCATTCATCATCACCGCCTGCTCCATTGCGCGAGCCCTCGATTACAGTCCCCTCTCCGCCACCACCTACGCACAAACGTCCAGCGCCGGCTGCCTCGATGCAAAGCTCAACTCGGCGACGGTCGCGGGACGATGAGGATGATCGCATAGATCGCGCAAAGCGATCGAGGCAGACAGAATCTGTAGTTTCGCAGCGAAGTGAGCGACCGGCTAAACGAGGACCTGGGCGGCCGCCAAAGAATGGAGTCGCAAAACGTGGGCGTGGACGGCCGCGGAAAAGCGAGGTGGAATCTGATGGTGAAGAAGGTGACTCTCTGATGACATTACAAAGAGGACCACCGATGCCGAAATCACGGGGGCTGATTTCCATGCGTCGCGACGCCACTGTCGCAGTCGAAGATCGCCGCAGAGGCAACGATGCCGACTGGTGGGCTGATATGGATAACAACGATACTGCCTACACCCATAATCAGCGACTCCCGCCTCAGGCTGCCACTAAGCACCGACGCCGCCCGGCCGCCGCGATTGCCGATGAGGAGGAGGAACTCGAGGATTGGGAGATTGAGCCGGGTAGCTTAGAAGGCGAGATTGTGCTCTGGGAGCCAGAGCACGAGACCAACCC
This sequence comes from Akanthomyces dipterigenus, assembly GCA_030783385.1. Classification (NCBI taxonomy): domain Eukaryota; kingdom Fungi; phylum Ascomycota; class Sordariomycetes; order Hypocreales; family Cordycipitaceae; genus Akanthomyces; species Akanthomyces dipterigenus. The sequence continues at coordinate 12,804 of JARJRE010000010.1, read as the reverse complement.
GCCAGGGCCTGACGACCCGGTGCAAGTTACAGACGAGCGCATTGCGATTACTGCCGACGCAATTCAGACGCACGAGATTAGAGACTCGGACGCTCGCTACGCCAAGCCGCTGACGACGCCGTTTATGGGAGCCGGGCTGGTAGATTTACCCCCGGGCTCGGAGAAGCGGCCGAAAAATTCGCGCAAGATGCATCTTGTCTTTTTTGTTCACTATGGAAAAGTCACCGTCAGCATCAACGAAGTGCAGTTTCGCATCTCGGCGGGTGGTATGTGGTTCGTTCCGCGCGGCAACTACTACAACATTTCGAACGATTATGACTTTCCTGCCAGAGTCTACTTTGCGCAGGCGTGTGAGGTTTCAGCTTCGTCGGGGCCGATGGAGGATATGACGCAGACGATTGTGACGTAGCCATCAGACTAGGGTATTCTGTGTTGGCTTTCTTGTATTTATCTTTTGGAGCGTATTGGATTATATGGATAGGGATTTTGCATATTAGTCGGCGAGCGTTGGCCGTTGCACTTGGATTTGTTACCTGATGGATAATGAATATACCCATTGATATTCCTGCATGCTTGTTAAACATGTGTTGTCGGACTCTTATGATTCTTGTTTTCGTCATTTTTATTGTTTCTGCTCTTTCTGCTATTACCGCTCTTGTTTGCTATTATTGCTGTTGATCTCCACGTATGTCGGGTTGCCGTGTCGTACATGTTTGACTAAAGAAGCATCGGAACGAATGTATTTCACAAAGCTATCACGAGCGGCTAGGGTTTTTTTTTCAAGGCTCTTCTGCTCTTGGTGATTCAGTGATCAAGCCAAGTCATTTTGACCTAGACGACGGACGGACGACGCTGCGTCGTGAAACGTCAACGGGCATATATATCCTCATCGCACGGCCAGAGACTGTGTCAAAGGCTCTGTTGAGCTCTTAACCAACTGGAATTCTCTTTTCTTCTTACGCTAAGCTCTACAGATCTCTATTACTTCGGGTTCGCCATCATGGATCGCCAAGATGAAGATTATCAAGCATCGCTAGAGGATGCTTCAGCCTATATCTTGACTCCGCAGAGCACAGATTCTGAGCAAATGTCAAACTATCAACAGGATACTGAAGTTAATAACTTGTTACAGGATGCCAGGTTTTTAATCAGATTTTCCAGTACACCTCAGGATGGCGGACCTTGCTCAACAACTGAGGTGGGAGTAAGAATCTGTTACGACCCCGCACGAGGTCTATGTCAGTTTACATGCGATACTCATGATATTTGCTTGGATAGTCTTACAGCCAATGAGGCGTACCATGTATCCCATCGCGACGAGCAAGACATACGACCCGGGGAGTGGAGGCTTTCTTGGTACCACACAGATACCAAAGCTGTCTTGCAAGTGCTTGGGGCGTTTCTCATATCCATCAGGCAATTCAGCATTTCCATCGCAGGTAATGAAGCAGCCGAGATGCACTTTCCCAGAACCAAGGTCAGTGTCGTGGTGGAACCATGCCCTGCTGAGGAGCCCGAAGCCCTTGACGAAAAGCAGACGAAACGACCGCCTCCGAAAAGGAAGACGGCATACCGTCGCAAACGCCGGTTCTCGGAGATGGAGAACGATCAGGCTGACGAGACGGAACTTGAAAGGACAGCTCAAACCGGACAAAGCACAAGTGATTCTCCACTGACCTGTGCCTTTCAGCAGAATACTGGAGAGATTGCGCGCAGTGATGCGGCGAGTTTGTTTGCTGGCTATCGCAGCACGCTGAGTTCTGTTGACATTGTTGCTAAGGTGATGCATCGCAACAAAGAATCACTTGCGAGCGTTGCCCAATCCTTCATGCACGAAGCGGCCGTTCTGAAAAGCCTAGAGCATGTAAGTTTGAGATTCTCTCCTTCCATCCTCTGACCTAGATGTGTCAAGACTAACAACTACATAGCGCAACATCCTGAAGATTCATGGTTACGACACTAGCCTCTTGACGCTGTATCTGGAGGGACTGCCGCCTTCGCTGGAGACGCGCACAAAGGACGTATTCCCCGCGATCCATGTGCCGACGGGACTAACGCTCCTGGACGACGATGCAGAGACCCCCTTCGACGAAAGCGAATGTGTCACCATTCTCTACGATACCTGCTCCGCGCTTTCTCATTTCAAGGAGCGTGGCTGTTTCCACAACAACATCCAGCCAGCGCACATTGCCTACTCACCGGAGCGCGGCGCCGTCTTGGTCGGTTTCGGCAAGGCCACAACCACTGACAACCCACAGTTTACAGGGTGCTCCCCTTGGTCTATACCCCCCGAGTCTCTCCAGACAAGGCTCGGAAGTGCACCAGGAGATGTTTGGGCTTTGGGTATCGCCATGCTATATGTCCTGGGCAAGATCAATAACCCGGAGGAGCTGGTCCAGGCAGGGCCGGTTTTCAAAGCAGACGCTCGAGACAGGGCTGACAGGTCTTACAAGCGATGGCTGGCAATTGTTGCCGATATCAGATGTGCGCTGGATGGCACGCGAACGGCAGAGTGCCTCGTCCATGCCATGCTGAATCCAAACCCGAACGACAGAATCGAGGCCAGGGCCATCGAGACGCTGCTGAGGCCGCACAGAGAGAGAAAGTTATCATGAGGAGAGGACCGAATTTACGAATAGTACTGACGGTGAAACTGTATTTCTTGATTTCTCATATTTTACTTTGATCTTTACTCTAGATTTACAGCAGTTAACAGCTGCATTTATTCTTGTGCCATTGGCGTTTCAATAAGCCTATATAGAGTGAAACTCTCAGCTCACTCTATTTTCAAAACTACGCTTCGTGGGATGGCGAATCGCGAAACAGATATGAATCACCAAACGCAGCCACCGTAGCGACGACAGCTGTTGGTACCATAGGCACTGACCACAGCGACGTATTTTCCGAACTTCAGTGACTGTGACACGGGCGTATCTGAGTTCACATTACTCAGTGTAAAAGACTGGGTGAGGCACTCGTGTGCTCTACGACCCGTCACCAGCCTAGACAATTGTGCGACCCGAGAGCGGTTAAGAGTCGGCGGATTCAGAGCAAGCTCCTCGGCCTCTTGTGTTCTCGAACGACATTGCAAGCCCTTGCTGTCTAGTTTCCGAGCAAGCGGAAATTTTCCACTCCTATCCACTCAAGTCTCAGTCTTTCCTGTCCTTCTGAACCGTTGCCGCCTCGTATCTTACCACGACATCGAAGCTTGTCCTCGTCGGCACTTGTCATCCCATCCTCCATGCCCGGGATACACAATTTGCCCCCTAGAGGTCATACACGGGATACACGCACAGAAGGCATCATTCTGGCAAAGGAAGGATTTCAAAGTTCTCGTGTTGTTCGTGGCCAGTAGCTCGCTGGCCAACCACTTCCGCCTTGCGATTGGGCCGCCGGGCATTTCTGTCATGTGTGACAACGATGGACTGAAAAAAGGGCGCGGCCGAGCGCTCCCGGGTTAAAGGACATGATGGATGGGAAATCAGGGCCGTCATGGCTCACGCTTGGACCAGAACTGAATCCCACCGTGGGGGGGTAGCACAGGCGTTGAGGGACTACCGGCGGCAGTTCCAGCTGACAGCGTGTTTTGTGTAACCTGGAAGCACCACATCACTGGGCCTAGGAATATTTTTCTTCTCCCCTCGATGCGCCAGTCATGACTTGGCAAGGCGTTGAAGGCGCTGGTGTCGCGAGACTTTAGGGCGTGTCTGTCAAAGGATTGGTCGGAGCGTTTGACGATCACGAGAGCCCTTTTCTTGGCTCGTGTTTCTCGTGTAATACTGTCTGGCCGGATTGAAGCCGCCGCGTCATGCAAGAATGAGACGAAATTTGTCTGTTGATACTTATTCTCCGGGAGAACTGCATTCCATATTCCACCAGTCTTGCTGCCGACTTTCTTTGTCTGGATACATGAGCCCTTCTTCTTGCTGATGCAAGTGCAACGTTGAGCTGCCGAGTCACGACCCGACGCACCATGTCGGCCAGACACCATCCCGACCGCCGCCATCATGTGGCTCCCGCTGGGGACTCTAGACACAGTTCGGATTCGAGCATCTCCAAGCCCTATGTGTTCCTGTCGCACAGATTGGCCGCGGCCAAGGGAAGGGCCATTAGCAGGACGGCCTCTCGAAATCGCCAGATTCAAATCTGGTGGGAAAAGGAACAGCGGAGGTCTGCCCCCGCGACGGTGCCAGACAGTCGGAGCGCCGAGAGTGAGTCGTTGCCTAGTTCGCGAGACTATCTCGAAGACGCGCACCGTGAATGCCTGCCCGGGGCGCGAATCATCATTGCTCGACCGCCCAGTGTCCGGCACAAGGACGCCGTCTTCTCCCCGCTGCTCCGGCCGGCCGAGTTTATCAGCCAGACCCCCGATGGTCGCAGCATACTCGGTGTGCTGCAGCGCATCGAGGATGTCTATTTCAGCTTCCGCGTTCCCTTTCTCGCGGTGCCGCTGGATCTGCAGGCGCCCATCAAAAGGGACGAGCTGCGATGCGTCTTGTCCTACAATCCTGCCAGTGACGCATGCGAATTCTTCTGCAACTCTCACGACGTGGCCATTATAGGTGAGCGGTCCAGTATGAGTTATCTTGTTAAGAGGGGCAGCATCCAGGATATTGAACCGGGCATGTGGACAATTGCTGTCCATGGGAATCCAGTGGTCTGGACTCCAATGTCCGTGGAAAACAGCTTCAGTCGCTATCGGCCGCTGGTAGAATTTCTGCTTCTGAAGCGCACTTATACAACTACCATAACGCGGCCAGCAGCAACAGGACTCCCAACAACTACCATGTGTCCAGGCGGTTGCGGTAATATGGTGAACCTTCCATCGACTCAAACCCCTGTTGAAGGCACCGTCGCGGAGTTTATCATGGGAACTGTTGACCCGCGACCACGAAAAAGCAGCAGAACGCAAGAAACAGCCCTTTCGTCAGAGGGGCCTTTTTATCAGCTTCAAGACGGAGAGACTGCACACGTCATGACAAGCCCCGCGGGAAGCAGCAACGTCGGCATCGAGCAGGGCTATTCCGCAACTGCCGAAGCGTACAAGGTAACTCGTCTGCAAAAGATTGACAAGAACACAAATTCGAGCGTCTTTGCCTGCATACACAGCAAGCTCCCGCACACCACGCTTGTCGCCAAAGCGATGAATGTCCGGCCCAAGACGCGCAACTGGATCGGCTCCCTCGCCAAGCACTGGCTCAACGAGATGGAGATACTAAAAACACTCAACCACGTACGCTGGCGCCACCGCACCACCACCATTGTTTTTGATTCTGCTTCCTAACCGTGACGCGCAGAAAAACATTGTCAAGATCCTCGCGTGGGACGCCCGGTTCTACACCGTATACCTGGAGCATCTGCCCGGCTCCCTCGCGCACTATCCCCGAAACAACCCCGGCTTCACCCGGGCGGACGCTGCGCGCATCATGGCGGACGTGTCCTCGGCGCTCGCCTATCTCGAGGACCAGGGCGTCAGCCACAACGACATTAAGCCGCGCAGCATATCCTACGCGCCGACGCACGGCGCTACGGTCCTCGACTTTGGGCTCGCCACCCGCGTCGGCGGCGACGGGGAGGAGGTGCCGCGCGGCGCGGGCGGCACCTCGTGGTACATGCCGCCGGAAGCCGTCGAGGGCGCGCGCACCCTGGGCGGCAACGTGTGGGCGCTCGGCATCACGATGCTCTACGTGCTGGGCGTCGTGGACGCGCCCGAGGAGCGGCGCGGCGGCGCGTGGGACTTTGCCGACATGCGGGACCCCAACGGGCGCGCGCGCGCGGCCATGGAGCGCTGGATGGACGAGGTCTGCGAGGCGGTCGACGAGGCGCTCGACAGGGAGGACCCGCTGCAGCGCGCGGTGGCGTGGATGCTGGAGCAGGACCCGGAGCACCGGCTGACGGCGCGGGAAGCGGTGGCGGATCTGAAAAGGTACGGGATAGGGGGGGGGTTGAGTGTTGGACTTGTTTTTGGTAGCACTTGAGCGGCATTTCTTTTCTCTTTTTCTCTCTTTTTTGTTGAACTGTTTGATTCATTGGAATTGCTTTATTTTGTCGTATTTTGTACAAAGACAAATGCTTACATATATGAATGCCATGACGAGACAACAAGTCACGCCGCACGTTTTGCTCTCCCGATCGGTGGTGAAGCAACCGCAGTCACCCCTGCCGCAAGGAGTCGGTGTAAGCGCACGGCAGCCAAACGGGCGCACCATGACCATGCAATGTAATCTACAGCCACATTTTTCATGTATTTACACAAGAGGGCGGCTGCCCCGCGCACAGCACGAGACGGTGGCACGCATTGGGTCACGGGTAGCATCCTGCTCGGCCTCCGTATCGGAGACTCGGTCGGCGGCCAACAATTACGTTTCAGGCCCCAACTTCCACAGGCGCACTGCGTTTATTCACTCACCAACCTTTATTGTAGAACTCTGCTTGTAGTGCGAGTTGCGCATTTTTCCTTTGTTCGTTCTTTTTTAAACTGGCCTGGCTCGTCTTGGGGAGGGCAATTTGATGACGGCGAGGATGAGCTTTCTAGAGGGGTGCTACACCAAAGGCGGTAACAACAGTGCTGAGCAGGCCAGCGCCGAGAGTGACCGGCCCAAGTTCTGGATCGAGTTTCGTACATTTGACGATGGCATGCACAATACAGATGAACCATCGGCACCGACCCCAGCCTCATTTCCGCAGTTTCCGTTGCTGCCGCCGGAGCTGCGGCTCAAGATCTGGGAGTACTTGGTGCAGCCGCGCATTGTCGTCGCGTGCTGCTTGGAGCGAGACGGGCGACTGCCAGAGCGGCGTGCACAACTACGCAAACGAACGGCCGGCGAGTGCCCAGACGGCTACGCTGACAATGGGTGCGGCGGTATCACCAACGGGAGCTGCAGTCCCGTGCTGCTGCGCGTCAGCCGCGAGGCACGCAGCGTCGGCCTTCGCTTCTACGAGCTCACATTCAGCTGGCGCATCTCCAAATTGCTGTCGGACACGCCCGTGTCGCAGCCCGCACGAGTGTGGTTCAACTTTGCGTTGGACGCACTCTACCTCACGGGCGAGCTCGAGGCATTTGACGCGTACGGCTTCAACTCGCCCATGGTGTACTTTTTACGGCCCGAGGACACGCGCCGTGTGAGACATGTCGCCTGCGCCTTTGCCGAGCTTGGCTATCCGCATCTGGAGAGCGATCAGATATTCGGGTGCCTGTGGCATGTCGCGGATCGGTTTCGGGCGGCGGAGAGGCTGCTGGTGGCGTTGAGTCCGGGCGAGGAGGAAGTGGCGCACTGCAAGTTTGCGGCCGACAGGGCGAGCAAGGCCGAAAAGCGCGTCGTGACGCTGACAGACGAGGACAACATTATGCAAAAGATTTGGGAAGGCTGGATGGGCAGCGTCAGTGGCCGAGGTGCGCGAGATGACCGAACACAGCTGGTGGACAAGAAAATGGTGTTGGTGCGAGAAGAGAGCCTCGCAGATGTGATTGCCAGCTGTTAGATGTAGCATGTGCGTGCGACACGGCGAGCACAGGGCACGAGTTGTCGTATAGATGACTGATGAATCAAGGCACTCAAATGGCATATTCTCCTGTCGACTCTAGCAGTGAGCCACAGCTCAGTACAGGTCATCTATCAAGGTGGTCGCCAAGCTGCACACCCTTTTGCGTACAAAGTTTGAGACTGTTGCAAGCTCTGGATGCACGCAAGTCGAGCAGCCAGCCACACGCATACCAGTAAGCAGCCATGGCTGCGGCACAAGTCGTATCAAGGTTTCGGATGGGCGGCAGGGAGGTAACAGGTCTGGCGAGCCGTCATGGTATCAGCCTCCAAGCAAAGCTGTAAATGGAGCTCAAAAGACGGAAATTGAAGTCGCAAACAATTGCCTAAATCAAGTAACAAACGTCATCTTTCTTGGAAGCTCCGAGGCTCGAAATTTTCATCAGGTCCCTGGATCACAAGCTGATCCGGCCCATGGTTCATGACGACCAGTCGACGCCATTGCATGGGATGGGACCACAAAATTTTCGTCACTGTTGAGATTTTTTCTTTCGGCTCTGACTGGTGCCCCTTGGTTGCTTGGGCAGTGAAGCTGCAGCCGGTACGTACCCGCTAACTGCGCCCCACAATCTGCCAACGAGGGAGCTCCGTTGCCTCGCCACTGCAAAGCTTTTTGCCGCTCTTGCGCTGGCCCTGGCAGGCAAGGCGCAGGAATTTCTGAGAAACGAGGCAGTGTGGCAGAGGCGAAAATGAAAAAAAAAAAAAAAAAAAAAACTGTTTGCGGCAGGGCGGTGAGCACACCCAACCGCAATCGGGAGGCTTGTAGCTGTTTCTTCGGTTCGGTCGTAGGGCGTAGCAAGGCTCTGTTGGGAGTCTTCAAACAGCCTCAAAGAATCGGAATGGAAACAATCGTAGTAATACACCCGAGACTCGTCGTTTCTAGGTCGACCCATTGCTTTCGATGCCCTGTGCTTGGTCAATTGATGGCGTTCCGCAAAGCCCTCACCAGCCCACTATGACGCCGGTCCAACAATCGCCAGACTGGAGGGGCAGAGGGGAAAAAACGGAGGTGGGGCTCTGGAGGTACCGGATACTTCCAACTCACCGCCACTAGCTTGCTGCAGCCTGCGCCAGCCAAGGTACCGTGAACATGCTCGGCTGCCCCGCGATGGAAAAAGGAAGCACCTCATCGAAGGCTAGCAGTGTTCCGTGTTGGAAGCTCAAGGGAAGCACCAGAGAAGGCGAAACAGGGAGGAAGGAGCACAGAAAACCCTGGGGTAGGGCAGAAAAGACTGGCAAGAGTCAAAAACGGTCAATCCCAACTCGCGGCATTTCTTCTCAGGCAGCGTCGCGCAGGAATCTGCCCGCCTTTTGTACTAGACTCGGGTGGGCGCCTCCAGCAAGCTGCAGCTCTCTCCGGTGGCTCCAGCAGGCTCCAGAGGTCTCCAGCCGTTGCCAGAGGCTTCCAACAGGCCCCTGCCACCCTCTAGCGGCTCCGCTGGAAAAGTTTCGAAGCACATAGAAGCGCCCGCCTCTTCTTATTTAGATGCCCATTACATCCTTCTCAGAGAAAGAAGTGTTTTTGTTTTCACAACCACCTTTTTATTCACCTGTATAACCCCCTTTTTCATACCGTTGAGAAGAAGACCTAGAATCTCTAGTTCTTCACACACAAACACTCGAGTGTTTCATTTCTCTCACATCTCACACAACTCTTCTTCCGCTACACACACAGCCAACCACCACAATGGCGACGACCTCAACCACCGCGGTCGGTATCGATCTCGGTACCACCTACTCCTGCGTCGGTATCTTCCGTGAAGATCGCTGCGACATTATTGCCAACGACCAGGGTAACCGCACCACTCCCTCGTTCGTTGCCTTTACCGACACCGAGCGTCTCATTGGTGATGCCGCCAAGAACCAGGTCGCCATGAACCCTCACAACACCGTCTTTGACGCCAAGCGTTTGATTGGCCGCAAGTTCTCCGACGCCGAGGTCCAGGCCGACATGAAGCACTTCCCCTTCAAGATCATTGAGAAGAACGGCAAGCCCATTATCGAGGTTGAGTTCAAGGGCGAGCAGAAGACCTTTACCCCCGAGGAGATTTCCTCCATGGTCCTGACCAAGATGCGCGAGACTGCCGAGGCTTACCTCGGCGGTACCGTTAACAACGCCGTCATCACTGTCCCCGCCTACTTCAACGACTCTCAGCGCCAGGCCACCAAAGACGCCGGTCTCATTGCCGGCCTCAACGTTCTTCGCATCATCAACGAGCCCACCGCTGCTGCCATTGCATACGGTCTTGACAAGAAGGTCGCTGGCGAGCGCAACGTCCTGATTTTCGATCTCGGTGGTGGTACTTTCGATGTCTCCCTGCTCACCATTGAGGAGGGTATCTTCGAGGTCAAGTCCACTGCCGGTGACACTCACCTGGGTGGTGAGGATTTCGACAACCGTCTCGTTAATCATTTTGTTGCCGAATTCAAAAGAAAGAACAAAAAGGACCTTTCTGGCAACGCGCGCGCTATGCGTCGTCTTCGCACTGCTTGCGAGCGTGCCAAGCGTACTCTTTCCTCCTCCGCGCAGACCTCTATTGAGATCGACTCTCTCTTCGAGGGTGCCGACTTCTACACCTCCATCACCCGTGCCCGCTTCGAGGAGCTTTGCCAGGACCTCTTCCGCTCTACCATCCAGCCTGTCGACCGTGTCCTCACTGACGCCAAGATTGACAAGAGCCAGGTCCACGAGATTGTCCTCGTCGGTGGCTCCACCCGCATTCCCCGCATCCAGAAGCTCATCTCCGACTACTTCAACGGCAAGGAGCCCAACAAGAGCATCAACCCCGACGAGGCCGTTGCATACGGCGCCGCCGTTCAAGCGGCGATCTTGTCTGGAGACACTTCTTCTACTTCTACCAAGGAGATTCTGCTCCTCGATGTCGCTCCCCTGTCTCTCGGTATCGAGACTGCTGGTGGTATGATGACCAAGCTCATCCCTCGCAACACCACCATCCCCACAAAGAAGTCCGAGGTCTTCTCTACCTTCTCTGACAACCAGCCGGGTGTCCTCATCCAGGTCTACGAGGGTGAGCGTCAGCGCACCAAGGACAACAACCTTCTCGGCAAGTTTGAGCTTACTGGCATCCCCCCTGCTCCTCGCGGTGTTCCTCAGATTGAGGTTACTTTCGATCTCGATGCCAACGGTATCATGAACGTTTCCGCTGTTGAGAAGGGCACCGGCAAGTCCAACAAGATTGTCATCACCAACGACAAGGGCCGTCTTTCCAAGGAGGACATTGAGCAGATGCTTGCTGATGCCGAGAAGTACAAGGAGGAGGATGAGAAGGAGGGCCAGCGTGTCTCTGCCAAGAACGGGCTCGAGTCTTATGCTTACTCCCTGCGCAACACTCTTGCCGACCCCAAGGTTGACGAGAAGATTGAGGCCGAGGACAAGACCAAGCTCACAGCCGAGATTGACAAGATTGTTCAGTGGCTCGACGACAGCCAGCAGGCCACCAAGGAGGAGTACGAAGAGCACCAGAAGGAGCTCGAGGCTGTTGCCAACCCCATCATGATGAAGTTCTACGGCTCTGGTGGTGAGGGTGGCATGCCCGGCGGCATGCCCGGCGGTGCCCCTGGCGGCTTCCCCGGTGCTGGTGGCGCTCCTGGTGCTGGCGGCGATGACGGCCCTACCGTCGAGGAGGTCGACTAAGTGCTTTGATACCCCCGAAAAACACCATTGCGCTGGACTTTCAGATTGGCTCGTGTCCGCCTTCGGAGGCTCTTTTGAAGTTGCAGAAATGATGAATGATTTTTAGAGTTGCATTTCTTTTGTACTGGCTTGCATTACGGTTATGATAAGGGAAACCAAAAGAATGAGCCAGCGATTTGCTGGCAGATGTATTTTAATGACTAGGGCAATAAAGAAACCCATTAGACAAATACTTTTCTACTTGCTTGTGATGTGACGATGGCTAATGATCAACAAAGCGCTGCTGGAGATGAATGTCTGAACCTGGACCAGGAAGAGTCTTGTCACAGTAACAAGAGCGGGACATGTACATTCATATGCTACCGGTTAAATAATACAGAAGGAATACATCATCGACTCGACTTGTCAAAGCCTAGCCCGTCTCGAATCTTTTGCCGACGCTCGCTCTCCATCTTGCGCCATTCCTCGTCCCCCATGGTCGGCACATCTATACTCTCCGTAAAGACGGTATCCGGCGCCACCTTTTGCACGCGCGCCTCCCAGATATCCTCACTGCTCGGTCTCCCCGGCGCATAGTATTTCGCGTGCTCCTTGTTGCGGTAGTGCGTGCGCATCAGGTCCTCTTTCACCGGGCCCGTCGCCGACTTGTGGCGCATGCAGAACCAAAAGTCATCCCACTTCTCGGAGCAGGCGCGCATCTCGCCGTAGCGGTACACGGCGTTCCACTGCCCGCCGACCGAGTTGCAGCCCCAGGCGGCGTCAAAGGCCTGCCGGCACGACATGTCGGTCGGCAGCAGCGACTCGGAGAGGGGATCTCGCCGCGGCGCGTCGGGCTCCTTGTAGAGGGGGCTGTCCTTGGGCGTCACCATCTTGGCGAGCCATTCGGGGAGCGGCGACGGCTTGGGGCCGTGCTGTTGCGGGGTGTCGTTGCCGGCGCGAGAGGCGGCGGCGGCAGACTCCTCGGCCCGGAAGAATTCCATCAATTTTTGGAGCTCGGCATCGTCTGCGGACTGCGGTTTGGGTTGTGGTGGTTGCGACGACGATGGTTGTGTGGATGAGCTCGTGGGAGGAGGATCTTGTGATGTTGGCGCATCGATAGGCTTCGGATGCGAGGACCAGAGCCATCCCATGATGGCGATGTGAAATGATTCTTCCGTACGTGTGTGGTGTGTGGTGTGTGGTGCGGATGTCGATGCGCCGGCGCAGGTAGGTGATTGTTCGAGGTTGGGGGGCGTCTCTGCTTTCACAGACGAGGAGTGGGCTGAAGGGTCAAGCAAGCGAACGCGCGAAACCGTATATTCGCGATCACCTATTTATACAACGAGCAACGCGATAAGAACGAGTTCTGGGTCGATCGCGACTTTTTACAGCGTCCCTGTTACACGGGGAAAAATGATCCGCCGACCCGTTCGAGTGAACAGAAGTAGAGTATTTCTATTCGATATTCTATCTTTCTTATTCTCCTCTATTTTATTATCTTCCTTTCTTCTTCCTATTTTTCTTCTTTTTTCTATTTTAACTTATTATATTTATTTTCCTTAAACTCCTTAATTTTCTTATTCTTCTTATTCTTCTTATTCTTCTCATTCTTCTTATTCTTCTTATTCT
>JARJRE010000009.1:0-98745 GCA_030783385.1 Akanthomyces dipterigenus | reverse complement strand
TTCTTCTTATTCTTCTTATTCTACTTATTCCTACTTATTCTTCTTATTCTTCTTATTCTACTTATTCCTACTTATTCTTTTTCTATTACTTATTCCTACTTATTATTTTTCTATTACTTATTTGATTTCTCTCATAGCCGATTCCACACTCTATCCTCATAGCATTGGCGTCTCCTTTTGCCACCCCAGGCAGTGGCAGTAGGGCAGTACCGAAGCTAGAGCATATGACGTCATGATGGAGCAAAGCGCGGACTATGAATAAAATGCAGTCGAGATCAAAGATATAAAGAATATAAGAGAGTCAGAAGAATGACGAAAGTAAGAAAAAGTAAAGACAGTCAGAGCATTGATTATTTTAACCATGACTATCTGTATTTGCTCAACGACGCTGTTGGCTATGATAAATATTCGCTAATGCTGGCGCGTGCGACTGGTGGGGAGCTCAGCACCCTAGGCAGCTGCCCACCCAGCTACGTAGTTCCCAAGCTTTTAAACTTGCATCTTGACAAGCTCAACCTCAGCTTGCTCGGCGGTCGAGCTCACGATGAATTCCTCGTCCCGATTCTAAACTTACGATAGCACTATTGCATCATGTACACGCGAGTGCGGTTCGCCGCTGTGGCTGCGCGGCCGCTGGCGCGAGCATCAACACCACCCCGACCCTGTCTTGTGAGCCGGCACACGGCTTTGCGCCGCGTCGAACACGCCGCCCTTCGACAAACCGTTGCCAGTAGAGCATGGGCAAGCACGATAGTAGCCCCCCCGTCCGATCCAGTGGCACCAGCAGCCGAGGACGCCACCGAAAGCACAATTGCAGAGGAGAAAGACACGGGCCACTTCGACGTCAAGGACAATGAAGCCATTCTCTTCTTTGACAGTATGTAGCGCGGCCCCAGATCCAGCGAAACGAGACATTAACAAGCTCCTTAGATATATTTCCTCTCAAGATCATTAATGTGTTGCGAAGAAACGAGAGCGACACCGAGTTGGCAGATTTGATGCGCCGCTTCGATAGCTCAAGGCTCGGCATCATGGACCCGATTCGCTTGGTCAAGATGGCCATCCCCGAGGATATGCCCATCAAAGTCACAGAAATTCTGCCACGTTTCAAGGATGGAGGCGCCTTTGTCAAGTTTCGATATAGCTCTGAACTCGATCCTACCGACATTGAATGTAGGTTTAAATGCCCGTCATCGCATCCTTGCGCTAACCGTTCTATTTGCAGCGACACTGAAAAAGAGGCTCAAGGAAAAGCCCCTCAAGCCTTGGTTCAACCCATTCCGAGGTATCCAGGCTCGCTTGGTCAGAGGCACCCCTTGGCTGGAAGACCTGCACCGATACCCGTCTAGCGTCCTCCGCGTCGAATTCGTGCCCGCCGAAGTTGGCACAACGCCCGAAACGCTCCCCGAAGAAGTCTTGTACAGCGTATTTCGCCGATACGGAAAAATTGCCGATATAATTCCCCAGTCTGCAGACTCCAAAGAGATTCCAAAATACGCCAACATTGGCTTCCCGATCCTGCGCGACGCCATCATGGCACGAAACTGTGCGCATGGATTCGTCATCCCCGAGTCTCAAGGTGGCGGAGCGGCTGGAACGATGCTGCGCATTGCCTATGTCAAGCGAGTCAAGGGTCACAATATATGGAATTGGATAACGAATCATCCGCGCATTGTATTCCCCATTGTCGCCGCTCTCCTCGCTGGCTTTTCTGTCCTCATCTTCGACCCAATCCGGCAATTCTTCATCCGCCTACACATTCAGCATTCCTTCAACTTTAGCGAGTCAAGACTTTACAAGTGGTTTCAGAGCCACCGACAGTCCTTTTCCTTTGGCGGACGCCGTGAGAAGTGGGAAAACCTAAGCGGTGTTATATGGAATCATCGGCAGGACGTCATCAGCCAGTTGCGAGAGTGGCTCGACGTAAACTCGGACAACTTCATCGTCGTTACTGGGCCAAGAGGCTCTGGTAAAGTCGAGATTGTTATGAAGAAGGCTCTTGAAAACCGCAAAGATGTTATATTGATTGATTGCAAGCCCATTATCGAAGCACGTGGCGAGTCGGGTATGATTGGCAGACTTGCCTCTGCGGTTGGGTACCGACCTGTCTTTTCCTGGGCCAACAGCGCGAGTAGCATGGTTGACCTCGCTGTCCAAAGCACCACTGGTGTCAAGGCGGGCTTCTCCGAGACTCTCGAGTCACAGGTCACCAAGATCCTATACACTGCCGCGAGTGCGCTCAAGGATGTAGCGTTGTCCGGCAGATCGAGCAAAGAAAAGGACGGGAGCAGCTCGGAAGATGCTTGGCTCGAGGCTCACCCAGAGCGAAGACCGGTAATCGTCATTGATAATTTCCTGCACAAGAGCGATGAGCAGGGCATCATTTATGACAAGATTTCAGAGTGGGCGGCGTCACTGGTTCAAAACCACGTGGCGCAAGTCATTTTCTTGACCAGCGAGAACGCCTATTCCAAGCCGCTGACCAGAGCTCTGCCTGATCGTGTCTTCCGCACCGTCTCCCTGGGAGACTTGGATCATGGAGTAGCGAAAAAGTACATTATGGGTCGTATCAAGAACGAGCGTGAAGCTGCAGAAGAGCGCAAGGAGAAAGATGACGTCGACAACAAGGCAAATGGCGCCCCTAACCTTCGTGGCCTGGACACGGCCATTGAAACACTCGGCGGCCGCCTGGTGGATCTCGAATCCCTTGCGCGCCGCATCCAGGCTGGCATGAGCCCGCGCGACGCGACGGACGAAATAGTCACCGAGAGTGCTGTGGACATTGTCAAGATGTTCCTTCTCAGCAAGGGCAGTGACGCGGCCGAAAAGAAGTGGTCCACCGCCCAAGTCTGGCATCTCGTCAAGGGCCTGGCCAAGGACTCGTCCCTCATCTACAACCAAGTCCTCCTCTCGCCAACATTTTCTTCCTCCATCAGCTCGTCCGCCAGCGATGGCGAGGCGGCCCTCGAGTCTCTCGCCGCCGCGGAGCTCATCTCGATCCGCTCCGACCGCGGCCACCCGCGCCTCATCACCGCAGGCAAGCCCCTGCAGCAGGCAGCGTTTGCGCGCATGATCAACGACCGCGTGCTTGTGGCCAAGATGGACTTGGCGCAGCAGAATGAGCTCGCCAAGATTGAGACCAAGAAGATTGCCACGGCGGAGAATGAGCTGTCGCTGCTCGGCAGCTTGCCACGTCAGACGGCCGAGTCGGCGGGTCGCATACAGTATCTGCTTGTGCAAATTGACACTTCGCAGCGCAAGATTGAGGACTTGGATAAGCAAATGGCTGCCTGTAAGAAGGTTCTGAGTGAGGAAGTCTAGTGAGACATGTTTTTGCAGGCGTTTTTGGACTTGCCAGGGCGGGATTTTGTGATACACCAAGACACATGGGTGACACATGGATAATTCTACTCGTTTTGTCTACAGAGCTTTCATAATGCCATCTCTTCTCTGTTCCACTTTGGCATCTCATGCCTAGTTTCCATCATTCGACCTGCCTCCCGATGCCAAGCAGGTCTAACACTTGAGAATCATGATTTAGCATGTATATATTGTATGGCAGAAGAGACCTCTGGCATGTATAGAAGCTTTACAAGTGGACCTGGCGATGAACGCCTGGCATAGACACGTCGAATCCATCACAGGTACAGAGTATTATCCCCTTCATAAGCGTCGTCTTCACCGCCACTATTCTCTAGATATTGTACAACGCCCTCTTCAGCTAGCTGGTTGACTGCTTGCCGGCTGATGAAGTCGCATCCAGCAGCCACAGTGCCACGAAAGTTCTTGACTTGCAACTTCTTTTTTCTACCTTCGAGTATATGTATCAGGAGGCTCAGGAGATACTGATTACATTATACCAACAATGTAAATACTCCCGTTCACGTTCTCTGCCTGACCATCGTTGCTGTGGCTTTTCGCGTTCGTTCCAGTGCAAACGGCTTGCGCAGCTGACGGCCCTTCCAAGACCGTGCCAGACAGTCCTCGCCGATTCTCTTCTCCTTCAAACTTATCCGGCCTCGTTGGACGTGAATTGAGGTCATGCCTAAACGCCCTGGAATTGTCCTATCGCAAGTGTTTTCTCGCGTACCGCTGCCGCAGTCGACTTCACTACCCTCGCAAGGCAACAGTTCTCACGGTCCAAGTACGACACCTGCAACACTACCTTTTCTGCGAAAAATATTGACGTTGGTGTCTGAAAGCCGGCATCGACTTTTCTAGCTCGCCATACTCAGCGGACGAAATATCACTCTTCATCGGAGATTCGTCTTCAGATTACGACGGTCAACCGCCGCCGCCGCCGCCGCCTCAGGATTGGGAAAACGAAGTTTCTGAATGCAGCGACGACGAATTCGATAGCAGCGACCACAATTCTGATAGCAGCGACGACGAGCAAAATCCCAGCGTCCGTGAGAGAAGAGCTATACCGAGAAGCACCTCGAGACCTTTGACAGAGTCTGCAGAAAACTGCGTGGAAGAAGCCGGGCAGCATTCCAAGGTCAAGTCCGAGAAGGTATCCGAGAAGGTATTCGAGAAAGAAATCGAGAAAGAAATCGAGAAAGAAATCGAGAAAGGACCTGCGCCGGTGCCGGAGCCACAGCTGAAAGGCTTCACCGCCGATCAAGTTCACAACGCTTCCATTCCTTCCACACCGGAGGCTGCCGGGGCCAAATCTCTCGCGAAAGACGACGCCGGAAATGGTCGGAGTGCAAACGAAAAGGCTACTGGTGAAGCCGTCATGGCCACCACCACGGCCGTCGGCATTGCAGCTTCTCCGCCCATCACATTTACAGCAGAGGAAATGGCTGAGCTGGCGGCAGTTCTGGCTGTGTGCCCCCCTATCCCAGTGGAATCGGGGAGCCCGTATCACGCGTGGGCGAGAGCGCGATGGGCAAACTGGTCGCTGGTGGATCGCGTCTTTTACATGGTCAGCTCGAGGCGTTCACACGACTAAGCAACATTCCGGCAACAACAACAAGTGATTGGGTTGTCTACAGGTATGACCTAGATTGGCTTTTATTTGTTATCGAGGCGATGTAAACAGCCCATAGTTTACGTTGACCTCGGTATTTTTTAATTGAGTTCTTCTGTTTTCTGGCTTTTGCAAAAATCGTCGGAGATGCAGGCACATGAGACTGAGATTTACAATTTCAAGTACTTGAGATAACAGACTCAGGCAATGGAGCTGCGACGAAGAACACCCTTCTTTTCTATTTCGTTGTAGAATATCCCACGAAGTGCCGTCTCCAAACCTGGACTTCCTCGCGCTGTATTCTAGCAGTCGTGCTCAACCGCCGGCACATTGCCTTCAACGCCCAGATCCGTCTTGAGCACCCGCCCAAAGACCTCGAGCAGCACCTCAAAGCACACCTTGGTCACGGCCGGGTCGTAGCGGCCCTTGCTCAGCTCGTCGCGGATAAAGGCGTGCTGCGCCCACGCAAACTCGTGGAAGCTCGCGACGACGCCGGCCGCGCGCATCTTGGCGCGGATGAGATCGCGCCCAGCGTCGGGCACGTGCGTGTCCTTGACGCCAAAGATCATGGCGGCCTCGCCCTTGAACTTGCCAAACTGGTCCAGCGTGTGGATGCTGGCGGCGGGCGCCTCGGTCGCGGTGTTGGCGGCGTCGTGGGGGCCGAGCGTGCGGCTGTGTATGTCGGTGGCAAAGTACGAGACGCAGGCCGTGATGCGAGGGTCAAGCTAGAAAATGTGTCAGATGGAGGATGGAGTTTGTGAGGCAGGGAGAGAAGAACGTACGGCGGCGCGGACGGCGAGATGGCCGCCGAGGCACATGCCAGTGGCACCGATCAGCCCAGTGCAGGTGGGCAGGCTGAGGAGATGGTCAACGGTAGCGGAGGAGTCGGCATCGTACGACTCCAGTGTCTATCTCTCAAAGTTAGAGATGTAGTATAAGTAGTAGTAGTTTGGTAACAGTAGAAGCTCACCTTTTGAACCTTGTACTGATTGCCCTTGTCGGTATCGGCAACATCGTACTTGAGCGGCTCCGGGCCGGTGAAATCGTGGTACGATGATGGCGCGGCCACAATATAGCCCTGTCCAGCAATTTGGCGCGCGAAGCGTGCAACAGGGCCAGTTACTGCATGTCACGGTCGTCAATAACGGCGATGACCCGGTTGCGGAAGTGCTGGCCTGACCTTGGTAGATTTCGCTAAACAGGCAGACTCCAGGGAAGCGTCTAGCTCACATGTTAGCGCTTTCACATGTTCGGGGCATATTGAAGCTGTAGACGTACGCATTGGGAAATCCAGGAATGGCAGGGTGAAAGACAAAGATGCCTGGAGAGCTGTTAGACGAGCGCCGAGGTCCTTGGTGGGGGAGGGGCCGTACGCATGGTACTCTCCTTGCCATTCGCGGTCGTCTTGACATCGACGTGGCTTTCCTGGATCAACATGGTGAGAGGACTGTTTGATGCAACTTGCGCAGATGTTTTCGGCTATTTGTAGATGGAATGACTGAGTCCTCGGCGTTGAGAAATGAGACGAGAGAAGAGCTGGTAGCGACCCCGCCATAGCTCCAAAATGCCCCTCCATGGCCGTCGCACATCAGCTTCAGTCCGCCCAGAGTGCCAATGTATTTTCTGGCATGGGCAGAAAAACATGAGCAAGTTTTCACATTTGTGCGCTATCGACTCAATATCCTGTAGCTCTTTAAATATATGACATCTCAAAAGCCATGCCTCCTCTGCAAATCATCAAACGGCATTTGAGACGCTCTGCTCAGCCACCCAGGGCCAGCTCGAGCAGACTCCAGAAAACTGCCACAAACAAGAGGACAGCTGCCGCATACCTTCGCACAACGGCCTCCCCCTCTCTGATACGCAGCTGCGCCAGCATGGTAGTGTCCTGAAGGTGAACAACCGACTCTGGAGTTGTCTGCGTCCAAGCATCCCTACCGACGGCTGCTGTGGCGACGGCAATGCGCCGCAGCAGAGCAGCCGTGTCGTCTTCCAGGAGATTAGACGGGTAGTCCAACGTGGCATAACTACAGCCTATTCGAGTCGGAGGCAAGCTTTCCGACCTACGGGGTAAAGCATCGATCAATGCAATGCCAGTATTGTCCGTCTCTTCACTCTCATCGCCCGAGTCTGCTGTCGGCGTCGGGTCCGGGGTGGTAAACGTCGCCGCAATGCCGGAACCTTGCTCGGTATCATCTGCCGAGTGATCAGCCGCACTGAGACGATTGCCACTGTCGTAGGTAAAGAGGCCAAGCGGAGGAGGGGTCGCGGCAAAGGCTGGAACGAGCCTCTGACGGGACGTTTCCAATGGAAGCTGTTCACCGGTCTCAGACCCCGTCTGAGAAAAAGCACAAGGCTCAAAGTAGTACGGCAGAGGCTTGAGAATGGGAGAGTGCCTGAACAGTGGCAACCGCTTGAAAACACGCAAAGGTGTCACGCTCTCTTGCTTGGTCATGCTTTCATTCCCGGCAGCAGACTCTCCATCCTCATCACTAGACTCTCTGTTCTGATCGCTGGACCCTTCCCCCTCGTCGCTGGACTCTTCATCCTCGTCGATGAACTCCCTATCCTCGGCAGTGGACACAGGAGATGGCGGGTTGCTCACCCAGAGGCTCGCTTCTGGCTCGTCTCGGGTCAGCTCTTCCACTAGAAAGCGACTTACAATTAGCATCGCGCCGAGGATAAGTTTGCAGAGATATCAGTGCCGAGGGAATATTTATCACTTGTGTCTCGATGGCTAGATTGGTATTCATCAATCGGTCGAGGCGAGGGCGGCTTGCCCACCCAGAGACTTCCCTCTGGCTCATGTTGAGTCGGCTGCTCACCTACAAAAGAAAATTTATGCAGTTAGTATTGCGACAAAGTCGCTTTATTTTTTTCTTGAAAGGAGCAAAACTCAGACATCGCTTACAGTTTGTACCTCGATGACTGAACTGAAAGTAGTACGACATGGCCTCGCGCGATGCAAGGGCAGCAAAGTCTGGCAGATGAAGCTGTTAGCGAGATGATGGATCAACCGGCAGTTGGAGGAAAAAAAAAACAAGACCTGATCTTGGGTCTCGGGGACGGGCAGTCCGCTGCATTCGCTGTTTGCCAGCGTCTGTTTGTGGATTCCGGCCCGTTTGTGCATTTCCATGATGACTCTTTTTTTATCGTACTTGTGACGTCTTTGCTTTGCAAAACTACCCTGTAATTTATAAGAAAAGCATCACTACCGAAAACTTAAATTTAGTGATTGTCTTCCAGCTTGGAGCTGCCTCGACTGGTATGCCGCGGCTTATACGTGCACAGTGACCCTTATTTTTCTTATCTTTCTTATCTTTCTTATCTTTCTTTTTACTCTTATTTCTCTCATTTCTCTTATTTTTTCCTACTTATAATAACTATATTATCCGATCACTCTGGATAATAGGCATGCTATTATACACTCTCCATCTCACCAAAGCGAAGAGTTCACGCAGCGCCTCGGGATATAGCATATAGGTGGCGCATCTCTAGCTTTTCTTCTTACTAATATTAATTAGACAGCCAAATAGGCTGCTTTGCAACTCTCGGCAGACAAATTCTCCGCATCGCCATTCGTCCAAAATGCAAGCGTGCCTTCTTCCCGTCACTACTACCGCCATCCACAGCTACATCGCACCATAAGATACAAATTTATTCCCTCAAAAACACCCACATGACCTTTGTGGCCGCCCAATCGTCTGTCTTTCCCCACGCAGAGAAGGGGCGTGCACTTCTCTTGGAACGCTTCTGGAAGGAATTTCCCACTTACACGAGGACAGTGGGCTAGTACCAGTGAAAGCAGTGACGGTGAGAAACGAGTCAACGACGGCTCTTCCAGCTTTGCAGGGGAAAAGAGCAGAGAGTCATCACTTCTTGCCCGATTAATAGTAATCATCTAACGCATGGTATTTGGAATTCTGTCTGAATCCATGTCTATAAGCCGATCTATCCAGCTGCCAGTCAATGACAAGCAAAAAAACAAAAACAAAGTACACCTGCAATGCTAGATAGCACTAAATAAAACAAAACAGCCGGAAGCGACAATATCCATATTGGAGCAATGGTCATCTCGGCTAACCCAACTCCATTTTCCTCCTCATCTGTAGTTTGCAGACGGACCGCGCGAGGGCCGGCGCCCAACGGGGTGGCTGCGGACATTGAGAGAGGTAGAACGGCGCGGTTCCTCCTCGTCGTCAATGCGCACAGTCTGGAACCCGCCTTGGTTATGGCCACTGGCACCACCCGTCCCGGAGGGGTGGTTGCGGTCGTAAAACGTCGAAGGCATGTCTGTCGTGGCCTCTTCGTCAAACGTCTCCAGACGCGGGCTCTTCTGGTGCGAAAAGTGGCTGTCGGTAGGCGTCAGGCCCGTGTTGCCCGTCAGACCCTCGCCAGCCTTGCGGCGGCCACGCTGGCTCTCCTTCTTATGAAGCTCAGAGCGCATCGCCTCAATCTCACGAAAGCGGTGCGGGTCTTCAGCAACAGACTCATCGACGGCGCTGAGGGCGGTTTCTTCGCGGGAGTCCCACATACTAGTCGCAGTGTCAAGGCTAAGTGGAACGGCGGTGAGCTCGGCGACGGCGGCCTGCTCAGCGGCGACAGCTTCTTTCTCGTTCTGTGCAGGTTTGGTAGGGACCAGCCGAGCAGCTTCCTTGTCCTTGGCGGCCTTGTCGCGACCGGCCGCGGCAAAATCATCAGTGACGGCGACAGAGTAACTAGGGTTACCAGGTGCGCCAAGGGCCTCGTTTCCGCCGCCGGGAGCGTAAATGGGAACCTTCTTCAGAGCCAAAGCCAGAGCGCACATAAATTTGGAGCGGCGAGTGGCGCGGACCGAATCGTTATGCCAGTTCGACTTGTGCTTGATCGAGACAAAGAGTACCATCTTGTCGAGATTACCGACACCGCCAATGCGAATAGAGAAGTCGGGTTGAAAGTCGCGGGAGTTGTCGGAGTGGCGGACAAACTTCTCCATCTCGAGGCGGAGCAGCTCAATGTCTTCAAAGCTGGTGTCAAAGGATATATTGAGCTCAATGGTTTCGGTCATGGCCTTGCTGCGAGAAATGTTGTCGATCCAAAGATTGTTTAGCTGAATGTTGGGGACTTGAGTGACTTGCGACTTATCAAGGCGCTTGAAGACCGAGTACAGCAGAGAAATGCGCTCCACAACCATCTGGCTACCGTTGATATCAACGCGATCACCGACATCGTAGGGATGCTTGACAAAGAGGAAGATGCAGGAGCCGAGGAACTCCTGAGTGGTGACGGCAAAGACGAAGGAGAGAGAGAGCAGAGCAGTGCCAGCGGTGCCAACAACAGTGACGAAGCTGCTCTTGAAGAATGCCAGGAAGATGAAGATGACAATGAGGAGAACAATGAACAGAAGGACCTTGTCAAGAACGCGAAGAGCTTGGCCGATGTCCTTCATGCCTTCACCAATAGCCTTGCGTTCCTGGCCCATCTCGACAGTCTTGCGGACCATCTCGTCGAGACTAATGTCGCCGTTCAAATCGGAGTCGTAGACAGCAAAGGCCTCTTCAGCTTCGGAGCTGTACGCAGGACCGAGGACCTCGTAAAAGTCTTCGATATACAAGGCCTCCTTGCCCTCCACAACAAAGGACATCCAGATACGGCGGGCGAGAGCCTCCGAGGGCAGCCTTTTCTCGAGAGCTTCAATGACAACCGTGTGTGAGGAATGCGGGTTGAAGACTTGCTTTCCAGTAAATTCCGAGGCAATGTTGCCAAAAACAGAAGTGACCTTGTCTCCGATGCGACCAACATCACCGATGAGCTTCATGGGGGTTGCAGAGCCTTGGCGCTTGTGGCCTGCCTTTTTGCGCAACATCATCTCAATACTATCGTCAATGACGTAATCTTCCTCGGCAAACTCGCGACAGTACATGGGGAAGAGAGTTCGGGAAGCCTCGTACAAGAGACCAAGGAGGCGAATTTCGCGCTTGGATTCCTTGATACGCAGGGCAAAAGAGCGCTGGTGGTAGGAGACACCAATGAGCTGGATAATGGCTTTTTCGGCAAGCAAAACGGCAGACGACGCAAAAGTAGCGCCGAGAACACGCTCCAGATTGATGCACCATTTTATATTTCTCGGGCCAATGGCTTCGCTGAAAAGGTTCTTGAAGGTGAGCCAGGTAGCAAGAGCCCAGAAGAAGAGCGAAAAGGGAATGATCATGTTGCGAAGTACAGTAGCATACTTGCGTACACCAGCGCTAACAATACCACAGAGAGCCATGAAAAGCTGGGGTAGTAAAAGGGCGGCAAGTTTGGCAGCCCATAGCGTCAACCACGTAATTTCAATCCAGAGGAAGAGATTGAAGAGCGACGGACCGTTCTTCACCTTTTCGTCGGTGCCAACGCCTTTACCGACGTTGATATTGTCGCGGTGACCAGTGACCTGGAGAACAATGATGGGAATAGCTAACAGGATACCGACAGGAAGAACGTAGACCATGTATCTCGTGATGACGGAAAAGCCAACAATCTTTTCGTAGAGGCGCCCGAGGGCATTGCGCTGAGTTTCGTCGCCGGTGCCGGTGCGCTTGAGGCCGTCGGGGGCAATCTTCTTGCGGCGGCCATGGTGGCCAGACTTTTCTCCGTTGGAATCGCTGGAGCTGTTGTGGGCATGACTGGGAGGGCCAGGCTTGCGGGCGCCGGTCGAGGAGGCGTAGCTCCGGACGTTGGTGAGAGGGATGTCTTGTTCCGTCATGGAGCCGCCGTCGAGCTGGACAAAGCCAGCCGAGTTTCTCTTGGAGGCGCGGGAAGAGTTTCTATGGTTCATTCGGAGAAGAGACGCGCAAAAGCTCGTTCCCTTGCGCTGAGTTGGCGTGTGCGACGTGTGGAGTCGTCTCCCGTTTCAGAGTGTGGTTGATCAGACGGGCTCGTCCGAATCAGAATGAAACGCCTGCAGACGGCAATTGGCTCAGCGAGGCGGAAATGCAGCTGCGAGAATTGAGATTGAAACCGTGTAAGGGGTTGATATTAAAAGATGTGTAAAGACAAAAGCTAGGGAATTCGTTTGCGAGGTTGAGCTGAAGACCGGCTTCAGATGCAGAGTCGTGATATCCGCGCCGTGTCAACTGCGTTTTCGTAGGGTGTAAAGCTCGGCACAGGTCGATCGACAAGCTCTCTCTATGGAGAGAGGAACGATTGATGCGGCGTCGGCATTCAAAGCTATTTCGAGGCTCACGGGTCAAGTTGTCAAGAGGTGACAGACACGAAATGACGTAGGGACAAGGAAAAAAAGTGCACCACCAATAAACGAGGGTAGGTGGTGATGGGTGAGGAAGGTTGTGAGAGCCACAAAAGGGAAGGGAAAGAGAATATAGGAAGAAAGATGAGAAGAGAGGAACCGTCAAACGAATGTGAAGCCAAAAGACAAGATGCAAGGGTCTTCCAAGGCAGCAAGTCAGAATGGCAAAGGTAGGGTGGAGGGGGTGGATGTGAAACTGAGCAAGGATTGACGCGCATCTTGGACTTTTTTGGCCCTTGGTTGCGACTTGAGTGGCGGCACTTGGGCTGGCCACTGGGTCTCGCGACGGCGCCGCTTTAGGATCCTGGCTCGCGGATCATCCCCTGCGAAACGTGACACCAAGGGCTACGCGGTGTGGCAGCACAAGGCACAGGCGAGTCTCGAATCAAAAGCGGCATCGACTGGTTTTTCTTGTTCCCACTGTAACCCACCAGCCAGGGGCCCATTTACAGGCGCCACAACGGGCCTGTTGGCGGTCGGCACCCGGAAAACCTCTGAGCTGGCCCGCTGTAGCTATTTTTACAGTGGAGTCTGGGTGCAAGTGGCGGCGCATGAGCGCATTCCAGCGAGGGGCAGCGCTCGAGTTCATGGACACATGGAATGCGCCAGTGCAAACCGCGTACTGGCACATTGACAGCAGGTTAATACCTACTATCTATACACAGAGGGCACCAGACGACTTCGACAGCAAAGATTGACACTCGAGACTCTCTAGCGGTCATGCCGAGTTTGTTTGTGCCCATTCTTCTACATCCGCCTCCGTGACCACAGCCGACATGACCTTGACAAGCAGGATATAAATAGGGGATAAAACCAAGGACATCTCAAGTCAGTGCCCTAGTTACATGCCCGTACGCTAGCGGAGCTAAGCCTCTATTCTGGGCCGTACGGGTCGACGGACTGACGGCTTTGATCCCCCTGGCAGGTCGAATTCCATGAACTTTTTCCCCTGCCTCCTAGGGCATGTTTATTCTTAGCCTCGATCAATATCAGCAACAGAAATTGCACAGATCATATTTTGTTCACCCTTGCTGATATTTGCGTTGCCTGACAACATGACTAGAGAACCAGCAGGTAAAGGGGGGCTAGATAATAAAGTCCAGAGAGATTGCCGTCATGCACCT
The DNA here is from genome assembly GCA_030783385.1 of Akanthomyces dipterigenus. Classification (NCBI taxonomy): domain Eukaryota; kingdom Fungi; phylum Ascomycota; class Sordariomycetes; order Hypocreales; family Cordycipitaceae; genus Akanthomyces; species Akanthomyces dipterigenus. The sequence goes on along the minus strand of JARJRE010000009.1, from coordinate 85,382 downwards.
CGTAATACGAAGAAATGCAAGCCAATGCATCATAGAATCTCCACTGTGAACGCCTTTGACATTGGAAAAGTATTTTTTTTCTCTAAATAGTGCTGCCACCATCCCGAGTGCAACCTCCCGTGCGGAACAGCCGTAGACAGCCGTGGCTGTTCGCCACTGCAAGAGACAGCCCATCGTTCCGCCATTTACACAAAGAAAAAGTCCCAATTGTCTTGGCCCATGCCAAGCGTCTTCGGACAGGTTGTACTAGGAAAAGAAAGAAAAAGCGCTTTACCAGACCATATTCTACCGATGTCAAGACAAGACGTCATTGTCCACCCAGAAACCACACAGCCCCAGTCGTTCCCACCTCCAGAGCCACCACTGATCAGTGAGACAACGTCCAGGATAGCAAATCGGTCTTGATCGATATCCATCTTGCTGTCGATTGGCTACAAATCTCTCCTCGGATAATGGCTACCGGTAAAGTCATAACAAAGATGTACACTATAAACTGTGTCTACGTACCGGAGTAAACATCAATCTCAATCTCCAGCGTGCTGAACAGATCCAAGTCGACACCATGAAATGATGATACGAAAAGCGCTTATATGACGACTCATTCTCTCATCGTCTTTGTACATTATCCTAAATACATTATTTACAAAAGAGTAAGGGTATCGTTCCAATAGTCCACAAGCGCCATGCCCATACCAACAAGTACATCCGAAATACACCCTTTTCATCAAATCGTAAATATCCCCGACGCCAACCAAATGACAGGAAAAACATAGAATCCAAAGCAGACAACGAAATCAATGAATAATATCCGACGACAGAGACGACTCCTCTCCATTCCGGGGATCAATACCTGTTGTAAAGCCCACCATCTCCTTGAGCTCCACCTTTGCTTTATCATTCTCAAACGCATGATCTGCGCCGTCTGCATCGTGGTGGTCCTCGAGGTCGAGCTGGTACAGCGGCTCCAGGAACGCATTCTTGTCGCGCTTCACGTAGCGGCGGAACCACCAGGGCAGCGTCTTGGTGACCTGATAGCGCATAAAGACGCGCGTCGGCACCGCAAAGATGTAGTCGAGCTCCTCGAGCGTGCGCTGCTTCGTCTCGGGCAGCCACAGGAAAATCATGACAAGCGCCACAATGTTAAGCCCCGCGTAGAAGCCAAAGACGCCCATGACCCCCATCGACCCCAGCATCACCGGCAGCGTCATGGACAGCACCGCCGCCCAGAACAGGCACGTCGCCACCGCAAACGCCATACCCACCTCGCGATGCGACAGCGGAAAAATCTCAGAGGCATAGCAATAGGGCACCGGGCCTTCACCAGGGGAGTAGAAAGCGGCAAAAAGGTAGACAAAGAGGGCGACGAGGCCGAGGTGGGCGCCCTTTTGGCCGGGGATGAGATTGCAGAGGCCGGCGGCGAGCAGGGTCCAGGACATTTGCGGAAAGGTGAAGAGCAGCAGAGAGCGGCGTCCAAACGTGTCAATGGTCCAGATGGCGGGAAAGGCAAAGAGAAAGTTGATCAGACCAAAGCCCCAGGTGGCGAGCAGGGCCTGAAAGTTGGAGGCACCGGCGTGCTGGAAGACGGACGACGAGTAAAAGGCAATAATGTTGATGCCGCACATTTGCTGTGCCAGCATGGCGGTAGAAGCGGCCAGCGTCGCGCGCCGCACGCGGGGAATAGTAAAGAGCTCGATGAAGCGCTTGACATAGTGGGTGCTGCCGACAAACTCGCGCTCGGCCTGCAGCTGGACGTGGATGTAGTAGAGATCGCGCGCGGCCTGCACGGGGTCGTTGCGCAGACGCAGCAGCGAGTCCATGGCGTCGGCGTAGCGGTTCTTCTTGATGTACCAACGGGGCGACTCGGGGCAGCAGTAGATGAGCAGGGCGAGGGGCACGGCGGGGATGAAGGCGGCGCCGAGCTGGTAGCGCCAGGCGTCGCGGCCAATCTTCTCGCCGACGAGGTTGGCGCAGGTGCCGAGGAAGATGCCAAAGGCGGTCCAGAGCTGCCAGCTCATTACGAGGGCGCCGCGGATGGGCGCGGGCGAATTTTCCGCAGCATAGATGGGCACGGTCGAGGCCTTTGTGCCCATGCCGATGCCGAGCAGCAGGCGGCAGACAACGAGCTGCTGCCAGGTGCGGCAAAAGGCGCTCGCAAGGACGGGCCAGAGGCAGAAATTGGCGGCGAAAAAGATGGTGCCGCGACGGCCAAAATAGTCATTCATGGGGTCCGATAGCCAGCAGCCGAGCAGGGCGGTGCCAATGTAGGGCGCCGAGTTGACGAGGCCGACGCGCAGCTCGTCGGCGGTCGAGTCGCCGCCGATGCCGAGCGCGCGCGGCAGGTGGAGGTTGGCGCCGTTGGAGCCCGTCTGATCCCAGCCCTGGACGGCGGCGCCGAGGGAGCAGGTGACAATGGTGAGGAGCAGGACGCGAGGCACGCGCCACTTGTGTAGAACCTCGTTGCGTAGCGCGTCGACCTCGTGCGGGGTCAGGGCCTCGTCGCCGGTAATGTCCTCGTAGCCGGTCGGATCCTGGGCGATGAGGGCACCCTTGCGCAAGAGGGCGCGGTGGGTTTCGAGGCCCTTGGTACGGCAAAAGTCGTCGACGTCGTTGAGGAGGGTGTCGCGCGGGATGCCGACGAGGGGGTTTTTGATTCTGCAAAGGGTGTCAGTGAACAGGCAATGGCGGTAAGGGGCGGCGTGTCGGCGTACTTGGCTTCAACGTTGGCATTGAAGTTTATCCGCGGCGGATCCGACTTGGAGTAGCCGGCCTCTGGCGACGACGAGGCATGGCGCTGGTGATGAGAAGTTGAGCTGCTGAGACAGAGTTTGGATAGTCAGTACAGGTTCCCTGTGCGGGGCAGCACAGTCTGGGGAAAGGCAAACGGCGCCACGGGCAAACCGGAGCAGCAATGACCTGGGGCTTGCACAAGACTCCAATTTGTCCATCATCGTAACCAAGGACGGGTACACACATTGTGACTTGCTCGATATCCAGCGCTTCCACAGGCGCGGTGTTGTTGGCTCTGCCTCTGTCGTGCCGTGTGCCTGGGGAAGCGTCGCGTGCGAGGTGGGTACTGGGCGACATTCCACACGGGGTAAACCTATCGATTAGGCCCGGGCACCCTTTGCGCTGCCACGGCGCTGCATCCAAGGTAAAAGGCTATTTGGGAAGGTTAAAAAAAAGGCGGAGAACGGATGCTGTCAAGATGCAGGACGGTCGGGTTGGCGCGACCTGGATGATGGGACGACAGTGACAGCAACGGTTTGGAAAAACGATGGAGAAGGGAAAGAAAAGAGGCTGCGCCGTGAGGGAGAAGAGGAACGGTTTGGGGATCCGACAGACGCCATGGAAATGTGGCGGCTGACTGGGGGCAAAATCGGAAGAATGGCAGCCCAGAGCCTTCTTGCCTGCCAGGAGATGCTATGCGCTTGGTCCACTGCTCACGTTCACGCTCTCTCTGGGCCGGCGGCGCCTTTTTGGGACCACCGCCACGGCGCGCTGACTCGAGCCCAGGCCTCTTGCACGTTTCACCCCCATCATCTAGCACCGGTTCATGGCCTGCCCAGAGGCTGTCTAGTTTGTCCAGCTGAGCGGCGAGGCGAGGCTTGTTCTTTGCTGCTGCAAACTTAATAATGCTAGCGCTGCTTGCCCACCGTCAGTGGGGTCACCGCGGACTGAGTCCGCCGCCGCCGCCTAACAAGAACAACCACAAGCTTGGGTGCGCATTCACAGGACCAGAACTTTGTACCAAGGTCTGCAGCCGTGGCTCTACACTTGCCTCTTGATTTGGGCCATTGGAGTGAGATAATCCACTGCAGGCAGCCGCCAATAAAGTCATCTTTATCTGCCTCTCACAGTGCATTCTCTACCTACCCAGGCACGCCAGGTAGGTACCAACCAACCAACGAACCACACTCAAAACCCCCAGCGTCGCATCTGCACCGTCGGCGCTGGTCATGTCTCGGAGCGGGCAAACATGTCTCGAACGAGCAGCAAATTCCACAACTTCCGCATTGACGACATTCTCTTTTTCTTTCCTTTCCTGCACGCAATCAATACCAGAATTTGCTGCCCGCTTCCCATCGTCCCCTAATAGTGGCGCCACATCACAGCCTTGTTGGATTGCGCGCCGCCGCCGCAAATGCGAGCGATAATATCTACAATCCTACTAAACTCCTTGATATTCTTTTTATAGGTACTTTCTAGTAAGAGGCCCAATTATTTCGATATTCCTATTAGGGCTACTCTACAGCTTATAGTAAAACTTGGTCCCGTGTACCATTACAAGAAGAAAATAAAGCCCGCCTTCTACCAATCATACAATTACGCTGCGGCATCGCCACCTCCACGATCCGTCTTGAGCGAATCAATCACCTTGTTCCGCAGGTCGAACAGCTCCTTGTCCATCTTGTCCACCTGGCCCAGCAGCGACTTATACTTGTTCTGCCAGTGCTCCGCTTGCAGCCGCGGGTTGGACGGGTCCGGCCCGTCGTCGTCCATGTCACGCGAACCACCGTCACCGGCGCGACCTCCCTGCCCGTCGCCATCGCCGACCGCCGCCGCCGCCGCATTCTTGGCCCGCCACATGCTAAAAGGGACAGCGGCGGCCATGTTAAAGTAGCCGTGCAGGTGCCCAAACTGGTACTCCCACTCGCACTTGTACGCCGTGTGGTCCTCCTTTTCGCCCATGCGAATGCAGCGCGTCAGGTTGGTCATGAGCATGCGCGCGCCGGCCAGCGCGGCCAGGTTGATTAGAAAGGCCTGCGAGGAGGCGGCCGTCTTGTACATATTTTCGAGCGTCGCGTTGATAATGGCAGAGGCCTCGGCCATGGAGGCAGGCTCCGTCGGCTTCCCGTCCTCGTCGTACCAATCCGACTCGTGTGTCATGCGGATAAAGTAGGCCATGAGCGCGTCAATGTTGGTGCGGTCCGCCATGGTCTCAAAATAGTACTCTGGGAGGCTGCCGCCGGGCTGCTCGCTCGTCGCCGTGTATGCGTCTGCTGCGGCGCTGATGGGCTCCCATTTCTGTGACTTGCCGTCGCCGCTTCTTTCCTCCGCATATGGCTGGCCCGGCGGCGGCGCATGCATGTTGTCGTATGTCGGTAGAGGATCTGGTTCTCCGGTTGACGGAAATGAGGGCTGCTGATGAGGAATTGTCGGTGCTTGCTGCGCTTGCTGTTGCGGCGGCGGTGGCAGCGGCGGCGTTGCTAGACGCACGGAACCACTGGGCCGTTGCGGAACCTGCAGAGATATGCTTGGGCGAGCTGGTCGGGAGCCATCTTGCTGATTCTGTGAGATGTCGCGTGCAGCATAAGATGCTTGCTGTGATTGGCCGAAATTCATCTGCGGCTGCGACATATCCTGCAGGGTGGCCGCTGTGGGAACCTGCTCGCCTGCCATGGAACTGTTTCGCGACATTTCGTTTGTCATGTAGCCATTTTCATCACATTTGCCCTGAGGTTGCAATGGATTTGGTATCTCTGGCCATGCCGCCGCGGCTGTTGTCGGCGTATCAATTGGAGTGCGGTTGATTGGAGGCCGTCCTCTGGTCTTCTTGGGCTTCTCCTCGCCGCCCGACTTCCACGCCGACGAGACATTCTTTGCCCCACGACGTTGATGCGGGCCTTTGGCCTTGCTCGGCGTTACAGCCGAACGGGGCTCATCACCCCAGAAAGCGTCGCGTACGGAAGGCGTGACGGCGGAAGCGGGCCAGCGTGTCAATGGCGTTTGTAGAGTCTCGTGAGGCGGCCATGCACTCATTGGCGTATTTTCCATGGGCCATGCCGACTGGGGCACATACTCGTCGGCTACGGCGCCTGGCGACGTGCGCCGACGCTGGTTGGGCCCAATACCAGCATTGTCGCCATCGGGTCTCTTGCGGCCTCTCTTGGGTCGTATATAAGGCAACAGTGCCCTGAGGGCCATGTCGTCCTCTACTGCAATACCATCACGGACGGGCTGAGCCACAGGGTTAGGGTTCATAGGAATGTTCGTCCAATAGTCGTTTGCCATGTCCATGAGATACTCAAAGAAGGCCTTGACATGCATAGAGTGCAACCATTTCTGCAAAGTATTAGTGGGCGCATATGAGAGTGGCATCCGGGGCCCTACCTTGAGGCGAACACCGTACTGAGCAATCTTCTGGACACTCTCCTCTTTGGAAGGGTCGGGAGGCTCGACACCGAGCTTTGTGGTCAACTCGGTCCAAGTCTTGATCTCTTTGCTGTAAAACCTGCGCACTAGCTCATAGATGGTGAATGGGTCAAAGACTTTGCCACCGCTCCGGGGCGGGTTGCGAAAGGCCCCGCGCAGGGTGTCGGTGTCGCAGTCTGCCGGCAAGGCGGGGTTGCAGTAAAAGATAAAGGCAACGTAGGCATCTTCAATCGTCTCGGAAGTGACAGAACGATCAGGCAATGCAGGGCGTCCCGGGCCAGGGACAGCATGGTCGTTGACGGGATTGGTGATGAGCTGCGCCATGGTGTGCGTCGTCGACAGCACCCGCGCGTGGCGCCGCTGCGCTCAGTCACGGCAAAGTTGAGCCCGGACGTCCATAAAACTAGGCCAAAGTCTGGCAGCCAGAGAAAAGGAGGCCGATAATGGCAGTTGCGAGGTAGTCGTTGATGTGAGAAGCGCAAGGCTGGCCGGACCGCGGGCGGGAGATGAGACGCAAAGTCAAACGGTCGTGACCAGGCTTGGCGTCGAGCGGCGTGGCGTTTGATCGGATGTTGCGCGGAGAAATCGGCGCAGAATTCAAGAGCCCCAACGATAACGCTTGCGCACAGGCAAAGTGATCAAAGATGAACAATAAATGAAAAATTATGCAGAGCCGGCGAGCCAAAAAAAAAAAATGGTTACACGGCAAAACAAGGTCTGCTGGGGAGTCGTGGAGTATCGAAGTCAAGCAGTCAATGGTGAAGAAACGGTTTTTGCTAGCGGCAAAACGGTTGCCGTCATTCGCTATTCTTTTGGGCGGTAGTCGCCTGTGGCTAGCAATAAAGGCGGTGGCCCGCACAGTGGTCGTGGTGGTATTGGCGAGGTAGGCTCCGATTTCGTCAGCATGGGCTCGACCTCGGTAACCAAGTTCAAGCCAAGGATAAAGATACCTGATGGCGAAAAACTCATATATGCAATGAGGCTTACAGCAGCTCAAACAGGCAATCGACCTCTCGGTCTTCGGATAGCTTGCCGCATCTTTTTGCGGGGTTTCGCGTGCTAATTAGCCTTTGTTTGCTGCCCATCGCCTTTGCATTATTCCCACTGTGTTGATCACGATGCTTGGTGAGCGGTGGCCAGACGGCAATGAAAGCATCTTGGTGCGGAACATTTGCTAATCCAGTCCTTCAAGAAAGATTAACAAACTTTTATTTGGTAATTCATTGATTTTTCCACCGTCTAATCCTGCATTGCTGAAATTTGTTACGTTTGTCGCCAAACGGCATAATACTCAATTTTGCCCATTCTGGCTGCTGCGCTGACTAACCACTTCACGGATGGAGATGAGCTCCTTGGTGCTTTGTCCATCCTTGCTCAGCCTAGACTCCCTTCCACATTATCTTGCACGCTACGGCAAGACTCTCAGGTCGGCTAATCTGGGAAGGATCTGCCGAGTAGTCTCTCTAGATATGCTGGTTGCTCTCTTGCAGCAATCATCATCACCATGTGACACCAGTACGTACCGCTTCATGAGGCTGCCAGGCCAGCTGCAGTTGAGGCGATCAAGCTCGCGCCATGATCAGATCGTGCATGCGCATATATTTATTCCCCATGTCCACTCACTAGCAGTTTGATTGCATTCCCATTGGCTCTTCCACACACAGCCACGACAGCTCTCTATGCGAGATACGAACCAAGCACCAATCCAACCAACCCTATCTCCGGCCCCCCCCCCCCCTCCTAGCCCTACAGCCAATTCCCTTTCGGCCAGCCCAAGCTCAATAGCACAATGATCTCCTTGAGCAAGACCGTCGTCCGCAGAGGTTGCCTCTTTTTTAAAACGGTCTGCTCCCTCTGCGACTCAAAATCCCAACCGAGACAGTCCTAGTGCCTCAGCCGCACTCCACCCGCGCCCAAAATGCGCTGCAGCCAGCCCGTGCAAGGCTGAATTTTAGGCTCGGTGGTGGGTAGCTTAATTCCAAAGTTGGACCGCGTCTTACACGTATCTCCAGAAGCATGCTGGAAGAGACGACGGAAAAACTACTGTAAATTTGTAGATAAATGCTAAATGCCTGCCCACCCATGTGAGCCCTTGATCGAACTTGTTCCGTCCAAGCCAACTTTTCTACAGCTTTCTGTTGTGACTACCACATCCGTCTTCCTCGTCTTGTCCTTCCTTGACTGCCCCGCCTACCAATACTTTCTTACAACATGCGCTTCACTACTGTTCTGGCTCTCCTCGCTACCTCTGGCTATGCCCTGGATGCTGCAGACAACACCTCTGGTGAGTTGATTGGCTCTCCTGCGCCTAGTTTCTTGCTACTCTTGTCGGACATGGACTCACCCATGACCTTTCCAGGTGCCCTGATGACCCGAGCCTGTCCGTCTGGCAAGAAGAGCTGCGGCAAAGCCTGCATCCCTTCCGCTGCCTCGTGCTGTAATGACGATGCCCTCGTCTCCCAGTTCTGCAAAGAGGGTGCTGTGTGCAACAACCAGAGCGACAACCCCACCGTCTGGTGGTGCTGCCCCAAGTCCAAGTCCAAGTGCTCCATCATCGATCCAAATACTGCGTTCCCCGAGTTTGGTGTCCCCGGCGCCGACAATGATTCTGATTCTGGCTCGTCTGGCTCCGACTCTGGCTCTGGTAGCTCATCAGGCTCCAGCTCGGACGAAGACAAGAGTGGCTCCTCGGACTCAAGCTCCGGCTCTGGCTCTAGCAGCTCAAACTCGAATGGTAACGGCGACTCCAACAGCAACAGCAACAACGACAATAACCAGAATCAAGGCCGTCCCAAGGGCTTCCCCTCCAAAAATGCCGCCGCTCGTGACGTTGCCTCCATTGCCGCCGTGGTTCTTGCTGCTGCTGTCGTCTTGGCAGTTTGATGAAGCGATTATACGGTCTCTCGAAATGTAAGAAGCGAAAAGGGTGCATTGATTTACCCCTCCACTGCTGGAGGACGTGGCGTCGATGGCAATCCAACACGAGCAGAACTACTCTATGATTTCTCAAACTGTAGACATAATTTCAAATCCAGGAACCTATTAATAATATTTGTCCAGTTTTTCCTCACACCTTGGTCCCTAAAATGATGAAATGCCCACATCTTCACGCCAATTGATTAGGGCCATCGGCAGACGGCCGGCGAAAGTGGGGCCGTGATCTGGTATGCCGCGCCCTTGTGTGCAGGTCAGTGACGCCGCCGCCGCCCTGGGCAGCCGAGCTACTGGTGCAGAAAGTGACAAATTATGAAGGCATCGACGAGATAAGTAATTGTTTTCCAGCGTGCAACTTGGTCAAGAGCACGCCCCGCGCGCCCGCATCCACTCACCACCAGACGCTGGGGTTTGTTCCCCGCGGCAGTATGTATGGCGTCAACCGACCGGCCTTTTTTAGCTTGATTTGAAAGCAACCTGATTTGAAATCACGTCATCCCGCCTGGCCGAGGCATCCATCTATTTATACATCTTGAAAGCCACTGCATCTCTATTCGATCCGACATTTGGAAACAAGCTCACAATTCAATCTTCTCGCACCCAAGTCTTACGCAAAACGTTAAAGCACGCCGTGGTACTTGTCCCAACGCGCCATCAGCTACCAAGCCGCATCGTCACTTATACAGCCCTCCCCGCACAGACAAGCCCAGTGTTGTGCAGCCAGCGCAACCAGACCGTTCTCTGTACCGATTCTCTCCAAGTCAGGAAGTTATCACACATACCATCATACACAATGGCCGCCGCCGTAGCCGTGCCCCGGGGCGACGTCTCCGCCAACCTCAACTACTACCAGCCGCCCGCCGACAACTCGGCGCCCTACAACAACATCGACCCCAAGCCGCCGCTGCCGGAGCGCAACTACTCCGACGTCGTGCAGCCCACCACAATCCACGACATTCGCGGCCGCGAGGCCGACTTTTCCCTCGACCGCGACGCCTTTCAGGTCATCCAGGGCGTGCCGCCGTCCGCCGAGCCGTCCTTCACCGACGACGCCTCCATCGCCGCCCGCTACTACCCCGAGGTCGAGCGGCTGCTCCTCGACCACATCCCCGGCGCGCGGCAGGTCTACATCTTTGACCACACCATCCGCCGCTCCGACCCGGACGCGACCCGCGGGCCCGTCAACCGCGTGCACATTGACCAGACGGCCCGGTCGGTCGAGCAGCGCGTGCGGCGCTACTTTGGCGCCTCGGGCGAGGCCGACGCCCTCCTCCGCGGCCGCTACCGCCTCGTCAACGTCTGGCGCCCGCTCAACAAGACGCCCGTCGAGAGCAACCCGCTGTCGTTTGCGTCGACGGCCACGGTCGACGACGACGACGTCGTCCCCGTCCAGCACAGGTACAGCAGCGGCTACACGGGCGAGACGGCCGCCGTCCGGTACAACCCCAGGCAAAAGTGGTACTACCTCAGCGGCATGACGGGCAGCGAGCGCCTCCTGCTCGAGTGCTTCGACAGCGAGTCGCTCAAGCCGGGGACGGGCATTGGTGGGCGCGCGCCGCATACCGCCTTTGCGGATCCGAGGACGCGTGTCGATGCCGAGGGCCGCGAGAGCATCGAGGTGCGCACGCTGGTCTTCGGTCCTTGAATTAGAAACAAAACCAGGACGTCACAGAGAGTCTTCATCTCGAGAGAAATGATTAATTTTGAAGCATTTTGTGCATGGGTAGCATGGAGTAGCCTTGATTTAGAGTGGGTAAGTTGAACATGATTGAAACACCTTGTTGTGTTGTGCACTCCCTGTGATATGTTGAGTGATGAATTAGCACCAAAGAATTAACCATCCAGTATAGATCAATACAGAGACTCCCGTTCATTCTCCTGTACTTGTGGGGTCCGCAGTCTCGTTCTTTTATCCACCACCGCCTTCTATTTGAACTCATTAGAAAGGTACTCCAAACTCGGCCAATACTTTCCTGACCGAGACACACAAAGGACAGCATAATATGCGGTAGAACCAGAGCTTGCGCTATAAACGAGTACATAAGAGAGATTCGAAAACAAAGGCAAAAACGTAATTGCGGCGATACAGCAGCTACCAAAGGCGCGTACCGCCAAAGCCCAAAACCGTCAACGCCCGCCATATTGTAAAGAAACCCCACAACAAAGACAATGAAGAGAACCCCCCATAGTAAACCAAAGACAAAAAATACATGCTCTTGTCATATGCTAACCACGTCGGCCCTTGCCTCGGCCGCTGCCTCCCGTAGCTTGGCGGCTCATGGCCGTGCCGCCGCTGCTCTGCCTGCTCATGGGAACCGCCGTCGCCGCGGCCGACGAAAAGGCAGCGCCCGAGGGCCCCGAGGGACTGGGCTGGTCGCGCAGGCTGCTGGGAATGCCGAGGCTGTCGCTGACGGCCTCGGGCTCGTCGCGGAGCGCGGCGGTAAAGGCGACGTACTTGCCGCGGTGGTACGGCGTGGCGACGGCCTCGAGCACCCGGCGCATGCCGGTGCCCGAGTCGAGATGGGCGCCGGGCCGGTGGTGCGTCTGGTCGTACTGCTTGAAGAAGCCCATGATGGTCAGGTCCGAGGCAATGTCGTCCTGCGACAGCGGCACGGGAAAGCTTTGGTCTGCCGTGCGCGGGTACGGCTTGAGGTACTGCTGCGGGACCGGCGGCGGCATCTTGGGCGGCTCCTGCGCGTGCATCAGGTCCAGGTTGCCGGGCAGCTCAAAGTTGGCCAGGCCCTCGATGCCGAGGATCCGGTCGTCGAGGAAGTTTTGCGCTGCCGAGGCTGCGGCGGCGGCTGCGGCTGCGGCGGCGCCGCCACCACGCGTGCTTCTAGTCGCGTGGGAGACGTTGCGCTCCATCGCAGGCGCGGACGGTGTCGACTCGTTGTCGTCGCCGTCGCCGTTGGCGTGGCCCGAGTCGCTGTCGTCGTCATCGGGCAACGAGGCGTTGCCGTTGGCGCGGTTGCGCAGGACGTACTGGTGTGCGGCGAGGGCCGACGTGTTGTAGTGCATCGAGAGCTCCTTGTCCGTGAAGAGCTTGTCGATGCTGTACACGGGGCCGTTTTGCTTGGCCATGGCCCGAGCCTTTTCCGACTGCCACAGCGGCGTGGTGCTGTTGGGGTCGAGGCCGCGGCGGGCCGGCGCTGAGGTCTCTTCCTCATGGTTTCTCTTGCGCTTCTTGCCGTCGGGGAACAGCGTCAGGTCGTCTGCGTCCTTACGCAGGCGGGTTGCTCGCTTGCCGTGGGTGCCACCGGGCGAGCCGGGGTTCGTCAGGCTGAACTGATTAGGGTTGAGCAAGAGGGCGTTGGAGTCGTTGATCTCGAGCACTTCCTTTTCGCGGTTTAGTCGGTTCTTTTTCTGGTTAAGGGTATTGATGAGTCGGTCACGCAGGGTGCCTGTGAGAGCACGGTGCTCGCGTTTTGCGGTTTCGACCTTGTAGGCATGTGTATTTTTATATTCTTGAACTTTGCGGTCGTATTCATTCTGAGCGATGCGTTAGCCCGGAGGTTCTGTTTGATGCGTTTGTGACAGGATGTGCAGCATACCTTGGACTGCGCCAGCTGAAAATCGCGAATTTCCACGAGATCCTCGAGCTCGTCCATGAACTCGGGAAATCGGATACCAGCCATGTCAATCATACTTCGTGCATTGTCCGAGTTGGCCATGGGGCCGAGGACCTGCTTGTGCTCTTTGCGCAGCTCCTCGGCCGCGGTGAGCGGGTTCTCCTCATACGGGTCGAAGCGCTGCACGAGGTTGAGCTCAAACTGGATTTTCTGCAACTGATCACGATACGTAGGATCCTGCTCTCGCTGGAACTTGTCGCTCATGGTGCTGAGGCGATCCATGAGAGCCTGTCGCTTGCGGTCACGCTTTGATTGGGACGCAGCGGGAGGGGAGCGACGGTCGGTTCTGCCACTGAGGGCAGAGGCTGCGGCAGCGTCACTCGTAGCCATTGTATGTGAGAGTGCGTTTGTCGAGCTCCAAGCAGGTGAGAGTCGGGTTATAAAACTGCAATGCGCGAGACGAACGAATATTTATGCGAAAGAAACTCGACGAGGCGTAAACGCCACAAAGGCTTGTCCGCGACCTCGCGGCGGTTGCGGTAACGGGCACTACCTAGGTAGGCTTTCGACGTGCGGCCCGGCTGCACCAAGGGCGAAAAGAAGGAAAATAATAAGATGATCAGAAGCAAGAAAACATGCACTCCAGAAAACTTCACCAGCGGCGCGAACACCAAAATTGACGGCGAGGTGAGGAGTAGGCGGGTGTCCCGTTCGTGGTGTTGTGCGACAGCCTTTCTGCCCCAGATACTCAGACGGCTGGAGTCGTATGAATCCGTATTGGGCCACCTCACCGCCCGCGTGGGGTTCTGCACGTCAACCAGTATACCTGATTGGCTGGTGGAGTGTGGCAGGGGGCGGGTGTAGCTACTGTTGAGACAGAGCCTGGGCACTGTGCCTTGGCACTGTACGAATATTCTTAAACCTTGATGCAGAGCAAATAATTGTCACAGAATCCTTAGGTAACTAGAAGAAAGAATATTTCTGCCTTTTTTAGCTTGACACAAAATTCAATGCAATCACATGCAACCCATTTATATGTAAAAATTGAGTTGCCAGTGCACCGTTACCATAAAATTTTGCAATGGACACCGGCTTTAATATGTATATCTTTCTCGTCCATTATTAAGCCTAACTTTTACAGTCCGTTCCGTAACTTCTGTAGCTGGCTCATCAAACCGAATCCTCCTGGCGGCGGCGCTGGTCGCGCCTCGTCCCCGAGCGCTGGCGATGCCGTCCGCCTCGCCATGCCGTCCGTCTTCTTGGCCGGCGACCGCTGCTGGTCCAGCTCGCGCATGAGCTCCTTGTGTCTGTCCTCGACCATCTTGGCCAGGCTCTCGATGAAGCGGGCACGGCCCTTTTCCTCGGCGGTGCCCTTCCAAACATTGTTCAGCTCCTTTAGCTCCTCGATCCTGTTGGCCGCCTTTTCGATGCCGGCGACGGGGTCGGCACCGCTGTCCGGGGTCGTCGGCCGCAACAGGCTGCTGATCTCGTCGCGCAGCTTCTTGAGGGTCTGCTGGCCACGCTCCTCGGAGCTTTGCTGCTCGGAGCCCGGCTCGGGCGCGGACACGGAGAGGAAGGATGAGCTGACGGAGAGCTCAGACGGAGGAAAGCCAAAGTCCATGGCCTCGCCAAATGTCTTGACTACAGTCTCTATGCGTGACCGCACCAATGTCAGTGTTCGTAATTCCTGGACGTATATTGGCTCAGTGCTGGCGGTGTTTGCTTCTGTTGTTGTTGGTACCGGTAACTCAGCATGCGTGCTCTTGTCCTTGACCTGGTCCTCGTCATTGTCGTCGTCCTCCCCATCTTCTCCCGCAGGTGGCTTGTCCTCCCCATCCTGCTTCCCACGAATTCCCTCGGGCAAGAACTGGGCAATGTCGTCTGCCAGCGTCTCATGCATCGTCTCTTGCAGACTGAGCGTCTCGCCGCGCAGCAGCTCCACCTGGTACGCCAGTCGGCTTCCGCTGCGCAGAATGTCGTCGGTGAGCTGCGTGAGCGTAGACGACAGCCGTGTCGTATGCGCATTCAGCTGTGAGAGCAGCGCGTTGGCCTGCTGCGAGAGCTCCGCCAGCGGCACCGCCTTAGTCGGCGTCGAGGTGCTTGACTTTGGCGCTAGCGGTGGCAGCTTGGCGTTGAGGAAGGCGGCCGGGTCAAAGGATGGGCCCAGAAAGTCCTGCACAAAGTCATCCGACGTGTGTATCGACTTGGGTATGGTCATTTGCTTGGAGGCCGCGCGGGCGTGGCCGTTGCGTGAGGCCGCGCTGCTGGCTCGGCGGCGCAGTGTGTTGTCTGAGGTCATGCTTGACGATCCCTCCACGCTGACTCTGGGGGGCCGATTTGACGGTCAATTGTCCCGGGGTCGTGTTCAAGCGGATTGTGATTTATGGTATAAATTTTGACAGACGCTCAAGCAGCAAACACATCGCTGCTGGTCCTTTTATGCTGCTACAGTGCGATGTTGTCGACACGCCGATGATGAGCCGATCTTCACTGTAGGCGAACTTGCTAGTTAATACAAGGCGGAAAGGCGCCGCCTGAAATCGATGACTGCAGGCCAACGACCCACGCTGTGCTGTGCGGGTGGCCATTTTCACATCGTAATACGCCCTTTACAATTTTTTTTCCTTTTTTTCCTGCTTCTTCAGGAAACTCACATAAAAGTGCTCGACCAAAATCTCTGTCATGTCCCAATGAGAGATGAGTGAAAGCACAAAAGAAATGCGCATAGATCCCGCCAGAGCGGCCACGCTCGTGTCGCAGCTCTCATCCGTCCAGCAGCGCATCTCAGCCCTCAACGCCGGCCGCAATGTACGTGTGACCCCTGCGCGCAGTCCGAATGCGGACGGCAAACAAAGAATCCGCACATTTTAGTATCCTGATGCTAATTTCTCGCCTCTAGGTCCGCCTCGTGGCCGTCTCCAAGCTCAAGCCCGCCAATGACATTCTCGCCCTCCACCAGGCACCCGCCCAGCACGCGCACTTTGGCGAAAACTACGCCCAGGAGCTGACGCAAAAGGCCGAGCTGCTGCCGCGCACCATCCAGTGGCACTTCATCGGCGGCCTCCAGTCCGGCCACTGCAAGTCGCTCGCCAGGATCCCCAACCTGTTTTGCGTGTCCAGCGTCGACACGGCCAAAAAGGCCACCCTGCTCAGCAACGCCCGCGAGGCGCTCCGCGCTGGCGAGGCAGCGGTGCCGCCGCTCTCCGTCCACGTCCAGGTCAACACGTCGGGCGAGGAGGCCAAGTCGGGCGCGCGGCCCGGTGACGAGACTGTGGCCCTGTGCCGCGAGATTGTTGACAAGTGCCCCGGCCTGAAGCTCCTCGGGCTCATGACCATTGGCGCCATTGCGCGCAGCAAGGCCACCACGGCGGAGACGAGAAATGACGACTTTGTCACGCTCAAGGAGCAGCGGGACCTCGTCGCCAAGGCGCTCGGCGTCGAGCCGGACAGCCTGGAGCTGAGCATGGGCATGAGCGAGGACTTTGAGGGAGCCATCACCGAGGGCAGTGGCGAGGTACGAGTCGGCAGCACCATTTTTGGTCAGCGGCCAGATAGAGCGGATGCCAAGATCCGTGTATAGATATCGTGAGCAGCATATACTTTTTACAACTTTGTAAATAAGTCACGATTGCAGAATTCTGTCGCCGCCATGCCGTGCTTGTTGGGTAGCGTTTGTCCTTTTCAGAATAGTAATGACCACCAACGGCTCTGCTCGTCATTCTTTTGACAATTGTATAATCTACCAATTGACACCCGCCAAACGCCAGTTTTTCGCACGCGCATATACAAATAAATGTCCACTATCCGCGGTATATCCCTAGACGCTATTGCTGATGGTTATACTGGTGCCAGCCCCGTCTCCCAATCATGACACCATCACATTTCCAAACGCATCGGATATTTCTTGTCTCGTGGGAGGCTCAGGTAGCTCAGGTCCAGCAGAGATACCCATACTCAAATGATCCTGCATAAGCTTGAGCAGTATGGCAGGTACTGATTCATCCGTCGCACGGACAGTCAGTCGAATCATCTGCCGGTCAAGGGTTAGTATGAAAAAAGTCGCCAAGGGATTAGGAGACATACCTGGCTGCCATAGTTCGGTTCTAGTCTCATGAGACAGCCAAACTTGCCACCTTCTGTCGTATGGAGCACACTGGCGCCGACAATATTCTTGGGGTTGGGATCAACGTTGTCAAGCAAACGCCACCGGAATCCTTCGACAGATTTCCTGACAAAGGTCTCCGTAATCTCTCTGTTCTTGGCCTTGGCGTTTACACCAAATATGGCCTGCGCTTCCCTTTGCCCGGCGCTGATTTGCTTCCAGCGCTTGAAAAAGTCTTCCGCGGATAGTTCGGCCGGGTCCATAAACTTGTGCATCGTGACGGGGAGCTTCAGCGTAACAGCCTGCAGAGATCCAGCCAGATAACTGACTCGGATTGTCGGGCTCTTTGTAAACGCTTTTCGTGCCTCAAACATAATGACCTGTTGCGACTGGCCGCCGTGGACGAGGCTGTTGCCCGGCAAGTCTTTCACGTCCCACGTCAAATTGGCCTTTTCACTTCGGTCCAAGTCCAAGGTAGTGGTGAAGGACGAAATTTCACCCGGGTTTTTGTTCTTGAAGTAGGCAATAATGCACGCCATCTGGCCGCGATATTCGGACCGAATACCTATTTGCAGCTGACCGTCCTCATATAGCACACCTTCCGATCGAAGGAGCAGGCGGTTGTAGCCCTTCTCCCAGCCAGGCGATAAATGTGCGGCACTGGCCAGATTCGGTGCCTTGGCTGGCTCTGCAGGCCCGCCCATGTCCAGACCTGCTAAATCATTTGCTCCATGCGATGGTTGTCCTCCGTTCGCTCCATTGAGCTTATTTCCAGAGCTGAAGGAGCGTTTGAGACCCGGTTTAGCCATGCTCAGCTCAGAATTATCTGCATTGGCATCTTTGCCTCCAACAACCCATGTACGCCTATCACTAGTATTGGCGTGTTTCTGGTGCAGTCGGGACAGGAGAGCCGACTCCCTCTCGGGGAAGGGAGGCATCTCATCGCAAACTGTTCTCAGCAGATCATCAGTAGGCAGTGTCGCAAGGGTGAGATATTCGCAGGCTCTTTGCTGCATTTCCGAATCCAAGGTGTAGCTGTGAATCTGAAAGACATGTACCAGCTGGGGCTTGATTTCGGGAAACAGATTGACAAATTTGATGAAGCACGAGAGAATCATGGCACGAGTACTAGACGAGCATGAGGCCAGTTTGTTTTGCAAAGCCATGAACTGTTCAATGGGGCTGCATCGTGGCTGGTCCGCGATAAGATGACCAAATTCACCGAGGATATATGCTCCAATCTTGACCAAGGTCTCATGGCAATGATCCGACTTGATGTGCTGCAGTGCATTTTGGGCGGCATATATTTGCAGTTCTTCGTTGTTGGTGACGATTTGCGTCACCCGTTGCCAGACTTCGTCGCTAACATGATCACCGGCCATGGCAATCAGTCTGAGAGAAATATCGACGTACCACTGAACATCAGTGGCATACTTTTCCGTCAAGATAGCAATCTTTAGTACCATCTCTTCACGAATAGCATAGTCGGCGTTTTGGAGGTGGTGCAGCAGCTCGCCAACGATAATTCTAGCATTTGTGGAATCGCACATGCTGTAGAGCAGGTCCAATCCCTTGCGCCGAACGCTAATGTCGCGGTCCTTGAGTGATCCAAGAATGATGTTTTGGTGCTGTTTGATCGGTGAAAGTGTTCGTGTGCGCGCGGCCAAGTGCGTCATCGCTTCGAGACCAAGGTAGCGGACATTAGTCTCGCGACTTTGAATGAAGCGACCCAGGCGAGTTGAAATTTGGTCCATAAGTTCGTGCTCGGAGTCGAGGTGAATAATGAGATTGATCGCTTCGAAGAGCACTGCATTCTGCGCATTGTTCTGTTGTACGTTCTTGCTGCCTTCCGTAGCCAAGCTAAGAATCTTTTCCAGAGCTTCTCGTAACATATTGCGCACGTGGGTGTCCTCTAATATCTGGTTAGTAATTGTAGCGCATAGTTACCATGCCAGACAAACCTGAAGGCGCAAAATACTGAAGCAGCTTCAAGAGCTTTACTTGAAGCCATGGACAAGGGACTTTGTAGTATAGATAATCGGCCGTATACTCGGCATCGATGACAATGCGCTTGAGTCGAGCAGCGGCTTTGGCGTATGCGCCCTTGTACAGATCCAGGCTGTCCTGCGCTACCGTCATTACTAATGAGGTGACAGAGAGCGCTACGCCGAGATCGCTGTCATCCATCAAGTGTATCAGACGATCAGCCCACTGAGGGCTGACGATTTCGGGGCTCTTTCGGTACAATCGCAGTAGAGTAAGGGCTGCTTTCTTCTTGACAAAGGATTTCGACGTACTGTAGGGAATTATAAGCAAGAGTCGAGTTTGACCGCATTGCAGTGACACTCACGGAGCAATCAACAGCCGGTGGACGTCGCCACTTAGAGACTCGCCCATTTCACGGCCGCCGACATTGGCGATAGCGTGCAGAGCGAGACAGTTGAAAAGCTCGTTGTGATCCAGGAGATCCTTGCGGATACTGTTGACCACAAGGTGGAGGAGCTCGTGCTTTTCGTGGAGAAACAGCGTAACGGCCAGATAACCAATCTGCTTCTCCGAGTACTTTCCAGCAGAAATGAGGTTGACAGCTTCGAGATGGCCAAAGTCAACATCCCAGCCCAGGATGTAGATGTAGAGAAGTTTGCAGACGTATTTCTTCTTGTGGTAGCCGTTGAGATTTCCGTCCTTGAACTTTTGACGGATATTGGCGAGCTCCTTGTTGATTCGTTTCTCTTCGAGTTCGCGGGCACGGGCATTTCGTAAATCGGCAATGAATTGCACCAGGCCGCGCATATTCGCGGTGCTGCTACTCGAGCGGCCCAAGAAGCCACCTCCCGAGGACGACATGCTGTGCGTTGATGCGCGGGTCGAAAAGCGCGATCCAAAGAATTGTCTCGCGTGCGCCCCCTTTCCGAGATGATCGGCTCTATCGGGCCTCGCAGCAGAAGTCGAAGGCCTGTTCGTATCCGTGCACTATTCGTATGTTCGCTTTATGTCGTAGCAGAGATTGCATAATCGGATCCCAGGAATTGCATGAACGCACAGCCGCAAGCTCTCGTCGGGACACAGAGATGTTCGCTCTTCTGGCGCCTCTGAGAGGGGCGAGTATAGACCCTAGCCACGATGCGGTGCCAAGCTACGCGCGGCGATGAGTTCTTTCAACGGGGAACCGAGTCGCCGTAAAGATATAGATGAAATTTATATCGGCGCCCGCAAGTATAGTCTGAGCTCAATGCAGAAGGCGGACGGGGACCAGCAGACTGCGTGCTTGCGGTCGAGGGGAGAGGTCGAAGAGGTGGTGCTAGCCGTCGTGGCGGCGGCGGCGGGCTGAACTGGACACCGGAGGTACGTACCTGCCCTGACAGTCGCCGCAGAACGGTGGGCCACAGAGGTACCTAGTTACCAAGGTATATCATGATGCACTGTACTTTTCGCCCGCCGCAACAGCAGAAAGCTTCGATTACGCTGCACATCACTTGCATCACCTGCTTTCGGTGCTCATATCTTATCAAGCACATGCAGCTCTAGCAGGCTATCCTTCTAGAGTAGAATGTCATGTCGACATGCAGGCGCAGCTTGAATAGCGCGGCGAGGGCGCTCCCACGACTCTCTCTCCACTGCTGCGCGCCACCCGCCGTGCAGCAGCAGCTTAGTCGTCGAACCTATGCCGTGGCCTCGTCCGCCGCGCCGCGATTCCAAGTCTTCAATCGGAGGACGAAATGGCTGCAAAAGGAGCGCGCGGGCGCCAATGCGGAGGCAGGCCGTCAAGCAGACTATCTGAAGGATGAGGTCGCCATGCGCGTAGCGGAGAGGCTGCTAGTGCGTCGCCGGAGCTTCTTGACGATTGAAATTTGCTGACGCATGGCCCCAGGACATCAATCGGCATTTCCCGAAGGTGCTTGACCTCGGCGCAAACAGCTGCAACATTGCACGCGCCCTCACGGCCGACAACCCAGACCCTGATCCCGCCAAGCCCGAATCAGCACCCCTGGCGACGCGCATAGCGGAGCTCACGGCGGTCGATTCCTCAGAGACGCTTTTATACCGCGATTCAAGTCTTGATTTCAACAAAAAGCTCAACATTACGCGCCGTGTGCTGGAAGACGAGGAGACGCTGCCCTTTGAGCCTGAGTCGTTTGACCTGGTCCTGAGCTCGCTCAGCATGCACTGGATCAACGATCTCCCCGGCATCCTCTCCCAGATCAACAGTGTTCTGAAGCCCGACTCGCCATTCATCGGCGCGATGCTCGGAGGAGACAGTCTTTTCGAGCTGCGCACGTCGCTGCAGCTCGCAGACTTGGAGCGTCGCGGCGGCATCTCGCCACACGTCTCCCCGCTGGCCGACGTGCGGGACGTGGGTGGCCTGCTGCAAAAAGCAGGCTTCAAGATGCTGACTGTGGATGTCGACGACATTATCGTCGACTACCCGGATACGTTTGCCCTCATGCAGGACCTGCAGGCCATGGGTGAGAGCAATGCGACCCTGGGCCGAGAAATGGGTCCCATTGGGCGCGATGTCCTGCTGGCCAACGAGGCCATCTATCGCGAGCTGCACGGCAACGAGGACGGGTCGATTCCGGCCACGTTTAGAATCATTTACATGATTGGGTGGCGAGAAGGCGAGAACCAGCCTCAGCCTCTGCCCAGGGGATCAGGTCAAACCAACCTAAAGGATCTCCTGGAGCACAAGTAGACGCAGCTCGACCGCAGATGTATGTATAAATGTACTCAAGACCGGACCATGTAGTGAATCAACACCGGCAATTGGCAAATAAAAAGCCGCAGACTATAAATTTTGGTGTTTCTTCTACACATGAAAGAGGCTTTCTTGAGCTGCAAAAATCACCATGTCCTCCTGTCCCCCCTCGTCTTCTTTTATACTCGACGCCAGTCGGTCATTGTTCTGCCGATGCATCCCAGTCCAGCCACCTCGACGAGCTTCTCGTGCCAGCTAAGCATGACGCTCATGCCAGATGACGCCGACTCGTTGGCCGCGCCGGGACGGCCGCCGACCTGGCTGAAGCCGCCGGTGGGCTGGGGTGTGACTTTGGATGCGCGCCCGCTGTTCGATCCCGCCATTGCCTTGTAACTGTTATGCGGAACTCGCGTCAGATTCAATTCTGCGTCTGGCGGGTTCGGGATGTGGAACTCATCGTACATGTACTTCATCAAAACGTCGAGGCAATCGCTGCCGCCGGGAGACTCGTAGATGCGCTTCAGCAGCGGCGTCATGTCGCTGGCCTTGATGGACTGTAGGACTTCGATGATTGTTTGGAGGTGGGCGTCCTGCGAGAGAGAAACAGGTCAGTCCTGCCTCTACCTTGGAGCAGTGCCGCAACTCCCAGTCGGCGGTCGCGGGGTGGGTGGGCCAAAGGTGGCAGGCGAGGGGCCATCTCCGGCTTTCTTTCTCGCCTCGGCCAGCTCATCTCTTCTCTTTCGTCATTCCTCTGTCCTCTTACCTTGGCTGCATCCGTTCCGTTGTACACTGGCGTTTCAAGACACCCGCGGAGGGCTCCCTCGGCATCGCCGCCGCGCAGCAGCTGCCTGACCTGGCCGGATAGCCCGCGCACGTCGGCCTCGGTGATCTCGGGCTGCGGGGGGTGCAGGGTCGAGGTGTCAAAGTTGAAGCTCGAGTCCTCGGTCAGGGCGTCAATGTTGATTGTGCGCCAGGCATCGCTGAGCGAGGCGCTCGTGTGCTGCTGGATGATGGACATGTCTGTGGAGGCGGGAGCTTGACAGAGGGGGAGTCGAGGCGTACAGAGACGAGGAGGAAGAGCCGCCCGTATGGTTCTCTCTAGACGGCGAGCTTGATTAGCGCGGTTGTCGATTTCGAGGCAAGGCCAAGGTCGCAGGAGGGTAGCGGGCGATGGTGGCAGCGCAAGTTGTGATGAAGCTCAGCGAGGCTGCGTCACCAGTTTGGCGGGGTTCTTGCTGGCAGCAGAGGCTGAGTGGCTGGCGCGCTGCTTGTGGTGGGGCGGTAGCGAGCTTCAGACCAGATTGACTTGGATGCGCTGTGTGAAAATGTACAGTGTCGAAAGTTTAACAATATAATCGCGGCTCTCTACGGGCTCTGGCTATTTCTTGCTATTTTTTGTATTTCTTTGATTAGTGGTGCATTCGGAACACACGAAGAGACATGCACTGCGTTCGTTGCGCCCTTGATCCGTCCTTATCAGCATCACCAAACTTCCAGCTTACCAACGCACAAATACCACATTTGCTTGACTAAACTGGACTATACATGTCAATACCCGAAGCCGAATATAAATGTACGATGTGGCAGTTGTCTAGCCTTTGGCCGCGCGCCTCTTTTATAGCAATGAATGTGTAGACTATGACCGACGCCTACCCGGGAGACAACCAGGTCAGCGGCCGGATTACCTACAATGAGAAAAAATGACTCGAACTGCACATATGCAAGTAATTCGCCTCGAGTCTCAGCTGGTCAATAATGCAGACTGAGCTGCGGGTCGTTTGAGGTGGTTCGTGAGAGGGACGTGGCTTCATCTATTGAGCGAGGTAAAAACGACGCAGCAAAGCAATAATTAATCGAGGAGAGTGCCGATTATTGGCTAACGCAGTGTTTGTGATCCTGTCTGTACCAATATACACACTCGTCTCAACATAATTAGAAGCCTGAACTGGCTGACTCGTCTAAGCAGGGCAACGATGATGCGCGACTACAGCATCAAAGCGTGACATAGCCACGACTCTTACAAGGCGGCTGTGCGAGCTTTTGCTCCCCTCCATGCCCACGTCTGTCATCATCACTGGTAGATTGTACCCGCAGCGACCAACGGCCCGGAGAGGCCGCGAAGGAGGTCCCTGAAGATACGATCCACACTGCATGACAGCCGACCAGGGCATTTTCCGTGACGCCAGGAATAGGCAATCTGTTTACGGAGGCGCAGTCCGTAACCAGCATAAACGTTACGTTGTTGGCAAACCCCATAAATAGCCTGTCGCGGGCCTGCGGGAGTCAGACCCGGCGGATGGCCAAAAAAGCAAACGTTGCCATGACCGGCGCTTGTGCTTCATATTCAGACAACCTTCCTTATCCAGCAGGTTTGCCACCGGCATGTCAATCTTGCCAAAAAGAAAAAAAAAAGAGACACCCTGCGGCACCCGGTAACGTACCTGCGCGCCTCGGCCTCGCCTGGATAATACCAGTAAGCCGTATTGCCAACTCCCGGAGTGGTCCTGCGGCCAACAAACCCGCGCCGGTGGGACATGGCCTGGTCTAGCATGGAAGGGCTCCCCTTTTTCCAGAAGAAAAACCAGCTCTTCCTCCTGCACCCCGGCTTTTTGGCTCTGGGTACCTTGCAGGAGCGCCACAAGACGGTGGTTCGCTGCAGGGACGAGGTGTATGTCGAGAGAGGGAGAAAAAAAGCAGACACCCCCTTATTAGCTGCCAGTGGCTGCATTGGTTACCAGGAGAGGTCGGCCGATGGAAAATTTTTTCTCGTGTGAAATTGCGGCGTGCCTGGGGTACGGGCCTAGTGGATAGGCGGCTGGCTTCCGCGGGCCTGGGAAAGCCTCGTGTAGTCGCGTTGGAGGGTTCTGCACGCCCATTGTTTAATAAGACAGTCGGCGACTGTCTTAAGGGGGGGGGGGGGAGGAAAGGAGACGCGGCGATGCCCAAGAAATTCTGTTGGCTGACCACCCGGATGGGATGGTTGACTTGGAGTGATCTGACGTGTCAACGCGTAAAGTGAAGCCGGCTAGGATTCCTGGCTCGAATAAAGGAAGAGAAAAAAAAAAGCAAAAAACCTGCGTCAACGGTGTCAATCGAGGCAACAAGTGGGACGAAACATGCGCTGAAATGAACCAGTGCAACGATCAATGCCCAACCAACGTGATCTCTGGCTTCTGCGGCGTAGCGAAAAACATGGACAGGCAAGCCAGTTTGCCTGGTACGCTTCCCGATCAACAAGCCTGGACAAACTTGTTGGCTGGCATGCATTATCTTGCCATCCGTACTAGCAATCCACTGTTACCAGTGGCTGGGATCCTTGTCTTAGCCATCGTACCAGCAAGTAGAATTTTCTGTAAAGTGGCAGAGATCGAACTTGTACTGCCCCTGTTGTGTAGCACAGGCTGTTTGTTCAAGTATGAAGCTGGGGCTGCCGGTATAGCCGTGAGGACATTCCCAAGGATTGACGATGGCTTTTGGGCATGACCCCCGAGTCAAGACCAATCCCTTGAAATCAACAACAGCCAAAGCGTGGTTGGCCAGACGAGTCAAATATAGGCGCAGCATACGACATGATGCGACCGGCGCAAAATGTCACGCACGTCATGCGATTCTATTGATATGAGGCACAAGAAGACTGCCTGGGAGATGCCGACCGCAACGTCCTGCCACTGCTGTCTGTGCCGTGTCAACAGAGTACGACCGTTGTAATCACAGGCGACTCCGCCACGGCAGAGCAAACCGAGACAAAAATCAGGCGACAGGTCTTTGGGCTGGAAAAGACCTCTCTGTATGTGTGCTCTGCTGTGCCGCCGTTGAAGCTTTGCCGAGGCCGTTCACATGTGGACGCGGACCGTGGCCGGGAAGGGCCGTCAAGTCAGAGCGTAGCCGTCTGGGGGGGGGGGGGGGGCTGGGCTGGTCTGGCTGAGCCAAACCAACCACGTCGAAGTGGACAAATTTCCAGCAGATCAGGGTCTATCGAGTTACTGCTAGAACTCAAACAAACCACCAGGCCACAGCAATTGGCCCCTCGCAGGAAGCCTCTGCAGTGACGCCCCAATGGCACACATTCGTTTGACTCGCAACCAAGCCCTCGCTAGACCACTGCGTCGGTATCAGACAGCCGAGAGGGGCCCAGAGACCAGTGTTTCAAGTGCAATTTGGAGCTGGGGAAGTCTTGCCCGAAGCGGCTTAAACCAGGAACATTGCACTTTTGTATCCACTGGGCTTTTGTACCCGCTCGCTGAAGGTTGGTGGCCAATTTTTTTCTATGGTTGAGAGAAAGATGCGACCGCTAATGTATATCGCTGTTGATTCTCTCAGCTTGGGGTTGATGCAGTCGAAAGGGTACCCAAGTCTGTCAGCGCCGGGGCGTGTGGGCGCAGACTCTCATGCCTCATTGTCGACGCTGCGCCACATCTTCGACGCTCACTGTTCCATATTGACCTCACTGCCAAGTTTTTCAGTCATCTTATTGCACCCCTACCAGCTATTTTGTCGAAGGCAGCGCTAGTCAGGGCAGCGACTTGGACCATGCTGACCCTAGTGTGTAAGCTTTGACAATGTTGCTGGTCGTCGCCCGGTAGTGGCATTGTGGCACAGGGCACTATGTTTTTCTTAGCAGCGTTGCAACAGCCCTGTCCCGGCCGCTCAACTAAGCTGGGCTTGACAAATGCCTTGTGGGACAGCGTGTTTCTAGAAGGCTTCCATGGTCCCTCCTGGGGGGGGGGGGCGCCCTCCCGAACTTGTTCGTCATGGCCAGTGTGCAGGCGCGCCACAGAACTAGCTGCTTCTAATCAAACTATTCACTTTTTTTCTTCAGGGTAATACGGAGACTGGGCGAAATGGTCAGCTGCATCGACCATGCGTGGCGACAATCCCCAAAAAAGGGCCGTTGGTGCGGAGTGTCAAGTGTTGTCTGGACGGGCAAGACGAGGGCAACAGCCAAGAGGCATCTTTTGCTGCGATGGTGCGGCGCACGTCCAGTTCGGCTGTCGCTGGGAATGCGCCTGCAGGCATCAGATGCCACACGTGGCTTGGCTTTTCCAGTGGGCAGGGCGAGCATGCAAGGCCGTTCGCAGCACGTTCTGGCGCGCCGTGCGTTTACAGCAGCTCGGCCGGCGCTGGGCCAACTGAATCACGGCACCGTCGCAGCCGTGGTTTGGGAGGTGTTTCGGGTGTTTTTGAGGGCCAATGCGAGGCACAGGTTCGCAGCACCAGTTCACGCCATCCTTCAGCCAAGGCGCTGCGAATTGACCAGACGGATATGGCGAGAGTGACGTAGCATCTTGCTTCTTTAGTACGAGCGCTGGTAATGGTCCTAGGAACGTCTTGAGGCGAGCTTGCGAGTTTGAAACGTGCCTTGCTCTACAACCGACTGGACGCTCGCGCCTCCCCGCGTCGGCTAGAGCGTCTGAGGAAAGCGTTCATGTTTTTTTTTTTTTTTTTTTTTGGTAGAAGACGAGTATGCATGCATGCTCGCGAAGCGACACGTGCAGTAGATTATCTCGACTCATTGCTCGGGCTCGTATACGCGTCCTCCAGTAACGCGTTCTGCTGAGTAGCAGGTCAGCATGTCTTCGTGCTTCCTCTGCATGATGAAAGGAACAACCAATGTTTTGCTACGGGATTATTTCAGCACCCTTAATTTTGTGGCTCAAGACTCACTGATGAGTCGATATTATTAGCCAGCTGTATCGCTTTTATTCATCGGCTGATTCATTATCCAGGTAAAGCTTCATCCCTACCAGCTGCTAGGTTCTCGCTCTCCCTACTGTCCGCTTGGCAAATTTTTTCTTTCGCCATTTGCCCTTTCGGCATGAAGCCATTAAATTATCTGCGGCAATTGCCCCCGTCGCCTCATCTCTACCTACAGTCGACTGACGGCGCCTCACGCCAAGATCCTGAGTCGCCAACGGAGCCCGTCGTCAAGGCCGTCGGCCATGGGCAGCGTGCGATTGCTACTCATGTGCAGGCGCGGGTGTTTAAAAAATTTAAAGACAGCAACGGTGACGTCCGTTTAATTAAAAGATTATATGCCAGTTATGAATTACATCTGCTAACTAAGAAGCCCGGCGCCCGTAGAAGTGGATTTGGCGCGAGACGTGCTATCAGTGGTGATCATGCCGTCGGCAAGCCTAGTATTTAATTGGTAAGAAACTATTGACGCGACCATTTGTCTGAACGATGCCCCGAATTTGGGCGCGATTTTTCGAAAGTGACTCCCGTCAAAGCGCATGACACAGCCAGCGGTGTTTGCCCTTGTTAGCAAACGCAGAAGGAAGCCGAAAGGCCGAGGCTGCTTCTGGGCTGCAGCAAGCAAGCCTCCAGCGTCACTTGCAAGCAGGCTGGCAGGTGCGTCTCAGCGTCATGACCTGATGCGTTTGATTTTTTTTTCTTTTAGTTTACACAAAAGAGCCCGGAGCATCCAGCGAACGACGTGATTTGTACACAGACGTGATGCTTGTTCATGCAAGTGCGCCCTGCCACGCGTTTTGCCATCATGTGTTAAAGTTGCATGAGTGCATGGGCAGCATTGCACACAATTCAAAGGCAAACGCAACTGTGAATGAATGGCTCGTGGCTCTTGCAAGCCCAACAACATTCGCTGACCGGGGGAGTGCATAAGGCTGGAAGCCCGATGACATTGCGCCGGCGCGGCCCCCAACAGCAAGCCGTTTCTTACAATACACGATGCCGGCAGTCATCAGCTACACCATCACTAGCCCTCTGACTCTTACGCCTGTCCAGCTTACACCACCCAGGCCGGGCTTAAGAATACCTGTCTCCGGCCAAGAAAATAAGCCTTCGTTATGAATCCCGGCATATCAATCATTGCGCACAACTGCAGCCTGACACCTTCAAGTTTTCGGCGCCTGCCGCTGTTAGTTGGGGCCGGACAAAAAAAAAAGTACACCTGCGGCCAGTTGCGAGCCCGTTTGGGTCTGCTCGGCTCCGCGGGATTACAGCCTGGTCAGAGAGAGAGGACAACCATTGTTGAGTAGATCCGTCGTCACTACTTATTACAACCGTCCGAACGAGAGGGTGTGGTGACCGGCTCGCTAGTGGCCGTAAGCTAAGCGGCCAAAGTAAGTTCTCATCAGCAACTGTACAGAAAGACGTGGACATGCAAGTCACCGGTCAGCGCAAGAGCCGTCACGCCATGACCTTTGTTGAATGAGCAGCAGCGCGGGCGCTATTTTTCTGCCCATTCTTCTTTTCGCCATGGCAAGCAAAGTATCGCGTGAACCAAGAGACAGAACCCTGCACCGAGCGACGACCGGGTCGAATTGTCCGCCCAACCGCCCAAAAGGGCTGCCCCCCCCTGAGTTGAGGGCCCTGACGACCAAAAGCTGGTTTTGCGGGACGCCTCTTGACGGAAGGGCTCGCGGAAGGCGGAACGGCAAAGCCCACCGACGGGCGCCAGGCCCCGGCCAACCTGCTTGCAGGCATGATGGGCGCCCGGTGAGCTGCAAGAGGGCGAGAGAGGAAAGGCGAACCCGGCGCAGTGGGAAGACGGATCGGCACCCTGGCCCCAGGGCACGAACCCGCAGTGGCCAAACTTGGGCTACCAGACTGAGTACCAGTACTCCGTACAGGAGGCGCTGGTGACGTGGGCGCTCGGTCTTGGTTCATAGTATTTACAGAAGTACCTGCCCCAGCCAACCAGCCCAGCGACAACGGTCCTGAGAACAGAGACTGGTTGCGCGCGCCGACGAATACCATGACAAGCGGGCACTCTCATGTCGGGAAGAGTTAGCCAACCGCCAGGGCGTATTGCCTCTTTTGCCACACACCGGGTTAGCCATCCATCCATGGAGCAGAGTTGGTGTCGCAACAAGCCAACTTGTCGCGGCGCCAGAAGAAAAGAGCCAATGTTCCCCCGGGACCAGTCGAACTTGCTAGTTCCAAACTGCAACTCTCTCGCTCAGCGCCTAAAAAGGGACTGGGCTAGGCCACACTGGCTCGCACCTGGTACCATGGCAAAGCGTGGCATGGGCTGACGGGCCAAGTTCCCCTTTCATTCATTCCCCTGTTCGAAGGAGACCCGACGAGTGGGAAATTGGCCACACCCCCCCAATACGGCTTAACCCCAGCAGTGACGACGGACAGGGGGGAGGGGAGGGAGTGCTTTGGCCGCCCTGGGCCTGGGGACAATGGGCGCCGCATTATTATTCTTTATTTCTTATTTCCTATTTTAAATTGTACCTGGCACAGACCAGTTTTCCTTCTTTTTCTTTTCTTTTGTACCTTTTCTCCCCTTCCTTCCTTCCGTGGGCTTGTCAGGCTAAGAGAACGGGCCACATACCCTCCCTGCTGGTATGACTCTCTTGCCTGTCTGCTCTCTCACACACCCCCCCCTTGACTCCAAAGTGCAGGCACGCAACCTGTTGGCGCAGCCGGACCTTTTTTTTTTCTCTTCTTTCTTTACAAAAGCTCATGCTCCCTCCCTTTGCTTAATTTCGGCTTCTCTTTTGTGTCGCTTCTACTCGTTAATCTTTCCTGTTCCTCTCTAATACCCAGCGTTCCTCTTGGTTTCATCGCTTCAATCATCTTGCCTTGCTGGAATTCGGGCTCTGCTCTATACACGCAAGAAAGACCACTTACACCCCCTTTAATCTGCTCTGCCAAACGCGCGCGATTCACACGCCTGCAAAGCGAAATCCGTTACCGAAAATCGCAACCCAATTCACCTATTTGCGCTTGGTTCCCGAAAAAGACCCCAAGACGCAAAGCGCCGACGCACATTTACGAAACCCTGTCGTCGTCTTTGTCGCCCGTTGTTTGCTATGCGCAGCTCAGAAAAGCGACAATATCCGCTCCAACAATAGTCTCCTTCCTTGTCAGCAGCTCGGATCACTCTTGGGCCCGCAAGTCGCATTCACACTCGCAATCAAGCGAACTGCCCGTCGCCGACTTTTGCTCTTTGCCGGGAACAAGTGGTTCGCCTCGTGTTACTTTAATTAACGCGCCGGTGCCGACATACTCTCGCCTCGCAATTCACGACGTGCTCAGCATTCGCCGCGATACCGACTCTATCCAATATTATTGGCAACACTGGTACCCTGGCCGTTGTTCGGCTCTCTCTCCCTGGCTACTTCCCACACCAGCCCTCTTCCGCTTCGGTGTTCCCTCGACGGCTTCTGGAAAACCGTCACACCACCAAGGTCAGTCAATCATGGCAGTTTGCCTTTCGCTTTACCTAGTCTTTTGGCTTGGACGGGTAACGTTTGACCAAACCCAACTTGAACGGGTGACGTTTGACCAAACCGACCTTCACGCGGGTGATGTTTGACCAAACCGGCCTTGGACGGCGACGTTTGGCCAAACCATACTTCACTGCCGCCGTGCCGCCGTCGACTTTTCCTACATAAAGCTCGCAGGCCCAGAGTCTGAATCATTTTGCTAACTCATCCTCAGCAACACCGCACTCCCTCCCAACCACCAAACCAACCATATCCACCAACCACACAACCATCACCATGATTCACAGAGATTCCTCAATGTACAACATGGGCCGCGGTGCCTATGACACGACTGGTCTGCCAAAGCCGCCTCCTCCTCCCAAGCCTTGATTCGACATGTTGGCCTAGTCGGGCACGCGGGTGGGCGAAACCACATGGCGTCTCGTGTAACACCTCGCCTTCAGATTGCGACCCCCCTGCCATTTTCTTTTCCGACTTTTCGACTGTACCACTACCTGTCTATGATGGTCTCCTTCAGCGATACGATTATTTAATTTCGCCTATTCTTTTCTTCTTCTGTCGACACTACACAAAAAGGCTCACTGCCAACCCTTGCGTATCAGCAACAAGGACTTACAGGAAAGCGGACGCGAGCTGCTTTTCACACTTTGGGAATCTTTGCTTTTTATTGTGCACCACGGAACTGCGTGCGTGCGGCGTTTGACCATAGACGGATTGGGGCCAAAAAATTCCTACCTTTTTCTTTTTGCGGTGCTCTTTTTTTTTTTTTGCTTTTTTTTCGCCCTGTCCGCCAAAGACTGTTCAGAGTGCCTCGGACACATTCCCTTGATTGCACGCAGCCTTGCCCGGTCATATGTCATCTTTGCACGGCCGGGCAAGACAAGACACCAACAGACAGCGACCGACTGCATTCCACGGAATGTAGCCTCGTCGCGACATGTCTTGGAATCGCGACCAGTTTCCCCACTTGCATGGGGCGACCCGCGATGCTGGATGTGATTCATCAATGGAAATGGGCCGATGGCGCCGTCGATTCTGGCCGCCCACGGCTCACTTTTCTACCTCGTCGTGGGAACAGGATCTCAAAAGTTTGGACAAAGTTTGGGGACGCCACAAGTACGCCTGCAGGTCTTGGGGGCCTGGATCTGGATCATGCCTCGTGCTTTGCTGGCAACAGCTCTTGCGTTACATTGATCTTGGTTCGCGGGCAATCATCGATCCGGTGTCAGCCGAAATCGCAGTTGTACGACGGCAGGAAGAGACGACGAAACGTGGTCTTGTAATATTTTTTGCTTTCTATTTTCTCCTTGTACTTTTACCCCTTTTGGCACACAGAACATAGACGGGAAGCAGAGTGTGTGAGCTCTTGATTTGGGAGAATACCTGATTTTTCTATTTTTCCTTTGGTATCAGATAGACTACCAGGTGTTAAGACATGACATTATACCTACTGCATCCTCTGCCTCGCTGTAAAGTGATATTTGCACACTCGACGTGTTGTTTGAACAAGATTCGACAGGAGATCCCCCAAACTGTGCCATCAGCTTCATGCGGGGGAAGATGGAATACGATTGGGTCGCGTGGTGAGTAATGGCAACGGCGGTATGGCGTCTCAGGCCCGAAGACGGTGATCACATATTTAGAGTCAACACATCGTCACGGTGGTGAAAGTAGAGACACTCGCAACTATGCACTGCGAAACAGATGCGCTATCAAAGCAACAATGTTTTCAGACTTGCGTATACAGAGGACTGCCTCGTGGTATAAGTGGTAATGTCAACATTGGCAATCCTGCATGCGAAATACGGTCCGCGCCGGCGCATGAGCTTGGTACAGTCTGCGGAGAAGGCCATCGGTGGCCCGAATTCTGGGGACGAAATGCGATCCTGCTAGCCTCGATCAAGTCGGGCGACCCATCCATTGTGCTCAGGGCGGTCAGAGACAGCGCTGACACCTTGGGCGCCGCCGGGGCAGCCCAAGTACCGACACGCTGGGACAGGTTGCCTCTTTTTACCCATTACGACGGCGGTTGACTTTTTCGTCTCCAATCAGCATGGTTGGGGATCCAGGGTGACTTGCCCATCTGGATGAACACGCCAAAAGAAGTAGTAGGGATAAAAAGCAAGCACAGGGAGGAAACATGAAAACCTCAAGACAGACAAAAAGGGAAAAAGCGTAATTGAACCGCGTGGAATCCCAGCTAGCAGCGATATTTCAAGAAAGACGAAACGATTACAGCCTACAGAAGACAGTGTGGATGGTGAAAAAACGAGAAAACAAGTTGGAACAAGAGGAGACGACGAGCAAACCAGCTGAGACGCGTCTTTGGCCTAGTTTCTCTGCTTGCCTGCGCCGTGGTTTGGCGGCGGCGGCGTTTTTCGGTCCATCTAGAGCCGCAAGGGAGGGGGGGCGTGTCGCCGATGGCGAGAGACGAGAGAACATGCCCAGGACTAGCTTTGCCTCTCTGCCTCTCTCCTCGAAAGCTGACCGTTGTCACTGGATCGTGATGGACCACATCGAACAAGATGGGGGGGGGGGGGGGTGGCGTGTGAGACTCCCCGCAACACGACACCAAACCGACTTTTCGGGTCAACAATTCGGAGGTTTTTGCCCTGTATGAGTCTGGTTTCATTCTCGCCAGCTCTTGAGATCCAAGCAAAGACGGGCCGCAAAACGAACCATGATACCGTGTTACTCGGTGAAATGACAATAGTTAACGCGGCTGCCTTGGCTGTGCGGCATCTCGTTGATCGCAACGGAAGAATCCGCTCGCGTTTTCTTTGCTTCCCAGTTTTTCTTCTTCTTCCCCGCTGTGGCTAAGCTCAAGTGGCCTTGCCCCTGGCACTTGGGGCGCAAAGATGAAAAGCCAAAATACGATGGCGCCGAAGATCGCATTCCCCAGTACGAAGCTGAAACAAAACCACCAACCAGAAAAATAGTCTGTGGCACCACGCTAGCTGAGGTGTGCAAGCGCAGGCAAACAGTCGCGCCACTCTCAACAACTTGATGGGCTGAAAATAGTGGCAAAGGGATGCTCTTGCACACTTGGCGAATTTGGATTGCTTATTCATTCTGACACTGAGGCATGGTATGCTTGGAGGTGGCCAGGTCTCAGTGGAGGTATTCCGATGAGATATCATACCACTACCTTGCTATTCTCTGCGACTCAGTTCCATTTTGGTGTTGAGGATGATGAATCTGTACTTCGTGATAGACAGTACATGCGTGGGTTCGACAGACATGTTCCTGACAGAGAGCCCAGGGTGAAGATGGCCGCTTAGGAATAATCACGCCCGTTATGCCGTGCAACGCCAGTACCGAACTCGTTCCGCGTCGGCATCGTCGTGTCGGAATCGTTTCTTTGTTCTACAGGCCTAAACAGGAAGGAGCGCCAAAGTGCCATAAAAAGCAACGAGTGCAGTAGTTGTCCAGCGCCACCATGCAAACTACCATGGTGCCTGCATACGATCCAAGCTCTCGGGGCATGACATGGAGCAATTGACAAAAGAAAAACCAAGCATGGAGAAAGGAAGCTGTTTGGGAAGTGGTTGGACAATCGGCAAAAAGACCAACTTTTAGATGCGCACATGATGTCAGTGTATGCGAGCGTCAGTGGCAACCCGCGGCGTGGACGGGCCGCCCCGAGTATGGTGAGCGCCTCAAAGACTGTGAGTAGTTTTTTCAAATTACTTGAATGGCTGGTAAGCATACATGTTGTGTAGATTCACCGAGTTGGCGACTTGGCCCTGGTAGCGACCATCACACGGAAGATGTGCGCTTCGGCATACGGATGACCGCGTTGATGCCAGCACGTCTGGATTCGCCATTAACTATAGGCCATAGTCTATTCTGGAACCGCCATTAAATGTAGGTCATGGTACGGATATGATTCACTGGTATATCAGGAGGAGTACATCATATGTGGCTTATGATTTAATTTGGCCCCTTCTCTCACTTGGCGAACTCGAGCCTCGAAAAGATCAAATACAAGATACAAAGCAAGACTTGCTTTTGCCTCGCATCGGCACTGCCGCTCTGATGTCCTCCTAGTGGCCTGCCAGCTGCAGAACTCTTTCTGCCAGGGCCCAGGGGCTCGTCAAGCGCCAGCAGACAAAAGCAAAACTAGAGGAAAGGAGAGCAAAGAAGAAGGAAGATTCATTCTCAAAAGAAACATCTAAAAATAATAAATAATCCAAGATGACGGCACTCCTAAGAAATAGTCTACTAAAAGCACTAGCTTGTAGTGTTGAAACAGCTCTTTCGCGTTCTCGGGTTACCTTGCTTTTCTTCGCAGGGACGGCAATACAGCCGAGGCTCGAAGGGGTGTCAATAGCAAAACCAATACGCAGCTGCGCATTCGTCTGGATACGATTGGACTTGTTTTGCTTCTTCATTCTACAAGACTGGTAGGCGCACATGCGGCTCTGCATCATGACGAGATCGCATCTGAGCAGCTGTAGTCGTGATAACTGACCGAGACCAAATATACTTTTGGTGTAGAAAGATATACATTCTTGAAATAGCAATAATGTATCAGATCCCGCTTCAAAAAAACCGACCACTCTAATCTATTCTTGCACGATGCGAAGTTCTATACACACGAGTCCATGGAAATCGATTTGACAGCTTACAGGGTCAGCGGTCGTTCCAGATCCATCTGCAAGCCGACCGAAAGCTGCGGCACCTGCTCATAGTTGGATTGTCGCAGGCACAGCCGCGTCTCATGCAGCGTCTGTGAAGCGCCACGTTATCAGCATCAACTGCTCCCGTCGACTCAAGTCCCAAGCCCATCCAGGGCTGGATTGTGCAGACTCACCTGCAAGAAGCTCGGGCTGGGATACCGCCTCATGACCTGCAAAAAGGCCCACGACATGGCCCCCTCGTTGACGCCGCCGATGCTGGCGTCCGCGCTCGTCTGGTCGTCGCGGCAGCCCGAGAACATGGTCACCATCTTGTGCTCCTGCCGGTACATGGCGCTGTCCGGGTCCTCGCCGAGTCCGTGCTGCTCCTCGCCCATGTGCTTGAAGGAGCGGAAAAAGGACGTGGCGCCGGCGTAGAGGTCCTGCGCCTCGGCCATCTTGTCGAAGCTGAAGCCGCCGCCGCCGCCGCCCGAGAGCAGGTCCGACGCCTCCGTCATGAGATGCATGCCCGCGCGGATATTGTCCAGCAGGCTGACGTTGCCCTCGTCGTCCGTCTTGTAGACGTAGGGCAGCTCCAGGGCCGACCCCGAGTGGCAGCAGTCCAGGATGGCAAAGAGGGTGCTGCTGGGCGGCATCCGCGACACGAGGTGCTGGTGCAGCGTGTCCGAGTCGATTTGCCCGCGCTCTTCGAAATCCACGGGGCAGATGGTGTCGAGTATGCCCGAGGGTCGCTGGCCTGTTGGGTCGCGAACCTGTCCGCCGTGCCCAGAGTAGTGGAAGAAGTTGCAGGTTCCGGGCTCGCTGACGAGCCAGTCAATGGCCGCCTGCCATGTCAGACTCGGCCGAGTCAATCACTGTACAGTCTTGACTTACCAGCATGTTGTGGCCACTCGGGTAGTATGCACCCTCCATGTCGTCTCTCAATATGACTTGGGACCGAGGATCCGACGAGTACCCCCGGTAGCTGAGAAACTCGGCAATGTTTTCGACATCTCGGTGGCAACCATTGAGCTGATGGTCGCTCCCGAGATAATTGATGCCGATAAGCAGGGACTTTTTGCGCATCTCCATGATGGCGGTCGGTGTTGGGCAAGCAATCGGTTGCTTGCTGAGCGGCTGCCGCGGTGGCTTAGACTTGCTGACGTAGTGAGGGGTGCATATTTTGCCCGGCCACCATTGGATGAGGTATTTATTGGCGGGCTGCAGCTTGACGTCTCCGAGCAAAGACTGATGATTGAAATGAGTGCAGAAAAAAAGCAAAGTTTCGAAACGTAGCCGCATCGCTCTCTTCGCTCTGCAAAATTGTGTAGCGGCTGGAGTTGCTTGTCGCTGGCCGCAGAGGAAGAGCAGGAGTTGAATACAAACTCTTTCACCACGCCTTTGTCGGAACATAATTGGCTCTTCACATTCGTTATGAATACCGACTGAGAGAATTCAAAAACTATCGATGAAGAGTCTACTACCCTTTGTCGCGCGCAGATCTCCCGTTCGAGTGTTGTCTTGGCGAGATCCCCGCGCCGATCGCATCGCATGTCTCAACGCGACGATGTTAGTGCCGTTTTGGACTAATTCGCAGACATGTTCAGTAGTTGACAGATATTTGATGAATCACTGGGATGAAGATTGTAGAATGATTGCTACCCCATTCTTGGCATCTTTGCTGAAAGTGGCTTGCGAAATGACAGCCTCCGCGTGTGCAAAGCCGTGCGTAGTGAACCGCAGAACGTCTGTTTAAAGTTTGCCCGCTCTGAACCAACGCGACCGCTTCACAGGTGCTTCGCAACTGGGGCGTGGCGTGGTCTGATTTACAGGGACAGCTGGCCCGGGATGGATGTATTTGGCTACATCCGGTCGTGTGCGTCTATGCTTACTGAATGACATGTCCCCATGCGGTCATATCCCGGGTCACGCTCATTGCAATATCCGTGACAGAGTTTCAATTCTTTGGCGTGGTCTGCAGGCGGAAAATGAAAAGGAAACATGAAAATCAGACGAGCAAGAATTTGCCGCAACTCCGTGCCCTGGTCTCAAGACTGTCGCTCATCAATTCTCCGATAAAGAACTGCAAATGTCACCTGGGTCGTTCCAAAAGAGCATGTTCTCAAAGCGGGCTTCTCTCGGTTGCATCTACTTTGGGACTCAACCGATGTGGCGCGCGCCTTGGCCGCCATTCATCAACGCCAGAGTCTTGGCGCAAATTCTCTACAGCGCGCAGAATTTGCGGGCATTGGGAAAAGTGCTGACCGTCTCGGGCGGCCGCGACAGGCCGAAGCGAGTAGAGACTGGCCGTCGTGCCTGAACTGCCTGCCCGTGGCGAGTAGAGTCAGGTCCGCTGTGCAGTATAAGCGGGCACAATATCCAGCCAACTGCAGCTATGAAAACCCAACGTCTTGGCAAAAGCTGCAATTCGATATATTCTGTACCTTGGCCTGTGAGGCAGCGGCAACAATAGTCGGCACACTTGTAAGCAGTGACAACTGACTCGCCCGCAATTTACGTCACGGTCCCGCCACAGTGTGACTGCGCAACTTTTGTACCAATCCAGGCGAGAAAAAGAGCTTTCGGCCGATTGCGCGGGGTTGAGATGCGACGTTGCTAAGTTCGGCCTTTTGTGGTGGTACGTTGGCAATTGTAGCGGACAGCAATGGAAGTAAAGTTTGAATGTGTATACTTCTATATCGATCTTGCCTGCTCTTGAGCGAGGCTCAAGAGCTATTCACTGAAAGGAAAGACGTGATAAGAACTACTACTGGCTCAAGTTGATGACGCCCGTCGGTATAACTTGGTAGCGCTACATCATTGCATTGTCTTTGTTACTTTCGACTACTAGGAGCAAAGCTGGCATGACAGAGAATTCCATGGCCATCGTTATCGAGTTATCCGGCAGCAAGCGAGGCCACTCAGTAAGCCAAGAGCCAGAGTCAAGGGAATGTCGGTGGTCATTGGCCGGGGAGATAGTCGGCATAGTCGGTACCTGGCGAAGGACTTGCTGCAGGATTTCGATAAGCATACACAGACAGCGTCGAGCATGTACCTTGTTAGCAGGCCAAAAAAAAAAAAACTAGTTCTCACCATGCCATGCCCTACGCTTCGGGCTTCAGCCGGGTATATCCACATCGGGCGACGTACGCTGGCTCGCTGTCAGCTCTAGCCAGCTAGCTTTAATTCTAAATTGTTGATTTTTCTTGCAGCGCAGACGCTTCCTGTGTAAAAGAAAAATCACAAACTCCGACGAAACAGTTGTGCACCTCTTTGAGAAGATACCCGTAACTCGAAAGATGCCGACGACTACATTGTGTTGTAGCTGAACGAGATGGCACCAACACAAACAGGATGTACCGGCTTTACACGGTGGGCTGTGTAGAGGACACCAAACCTTTCACCCAGCCATGATCAGCAGAGACAACTGATTAATTTCCCAGTTCGTTTGTCCCTGCGAGATGGCGTGGTGGAATTGCTGAGCCCACGTTGGGGACCCAGCCCTGCTGAGCCATTTCAGCGAGAGCCCGCGGCCCTGGATCTAAGCGGAATCGGGCAGGCGCCGGGAGCATCAAGCTTGGTGATGCATACTCGGTGGCCCGTCGCCACCACATCCTTCGCCGTCGGTGGGTACTAGTAATGGGCTAGCTCTGGAGACATCTGAAGACCAGCTGCCAGGGTCTCTAAGCCATTGGGGGGGGGGGGCGATTGCTTATGGCAATTGAAATGGGAAAACCCGCGAGTCCTGTGGAGGCAAGCTTCTCTGAATTGCATGGGCCAAGACTGCAAACCCAGAAAGAATATTCCTCGGCCCTTTTGCATGTAGCTAGCCAAGTGTACCCGCCGACTCAAGTCAGCTTCTGCTCGGCCGGGGTTGCCAACTATATATATCGTGTGGCTGTCTGCCTCTGGAATCTCTGCGCTTCTTGTCTCTCTCTCTCCTCTTGTCTCCAACCAAAACTCGTCAAGCTACAACTTTCCACTCGGTTCTACAAGCTCACAATGACTCGCCTTGCCACCACCTTTGTTGCCGCCCTTGCCGCCGCCAACCTGGCCGCCGCCAAGTGCACCTTCAAGTGGCGCGCCGCCGCCGGCGACACCTGCGACTCTCTGAGCTCCGACTGGGGCATCGCCGTCAAGGACTTCATCTCGTGGAACCCTTCCGTGGGCGCCAACTGCGCCGCTGGTGTCGTCTCTGGCCAGGAGTACTGTGTCGAGGATGATGGCACCGGCAGCGATCCCACCTCGGCGCCTCCCACCAGCACCACCATGACCACCACCACGTCGAGCACTCCCACGCAGCCTACCGGCGGCGTCCCTTCGCCCACACAGGATGGCATCACCAAGGACTGTGAGTTCCTACCGCCGTCTTTACTGCGAAGCCGTCACTAATCCTTTACTCAGGCAACGCTTGGTACAAGGTCCAGAGCGGTGACACGTGCGATGCCATTGTCAAGAAGTATGGCGCCTTCTCCACCGACGACTTGTAAGTGAAGGACCTGGCCACACTCCGAGTTAAGCAATCCCTAATCGTGTTTATAGCCTCAAGTGGAACCCGGCGGCTGGCAAGGACTGCAGTGGCCTCTATGTTGACTTTTACGTCTGTGTTGGCGTCCCTGGTACACCTACCTCGCCCACTGGCACCGACCCCAGCAAGCCCAGCCCTACCCAGGCTGGCGTCACCAAGGACTGTAAGTGAAGCTTTGTTATCGAACCGGTTGATACGCAGAGTCCCAATCTAACTGCTCATCTGCAGGCCAGAAGTGGTACAAGATCAAGAGCGGTGACACTTGCGACAAGATCAAGAGCCAGTTCAACACCTTTTCCATCGACGACTTGTAAGTAGACCACCACGTAATGACAGCATCACCACCATGTTGGCTCTAACACGCTCCCGACAGCCTCAAGTGGAACCCCGCCGCCGGCAAGGACTGCTCCGGTCTCTGGGTCGACTACTACGTCTGCGTCGGCGTCCCCGGCACGCCCACCTCGCCCACCAGCGCCGACCCCAGCAAGCCCAGCCCGACCCAGGCCGGCATCACCGACAAGTGCACCAAGTTCTACAAGGCGCAAAAGGGCGACACCTGCCAGAAGATTGTCGACAGCCTCCGCACCTTTAGCATCAGCGACTTCAAGAGCTGGAACCCCGCCGTCGGCAGCGACTGCACCGGCATCTGGATCGACTACTACTACTGCGTCGCCGTCCCCGGCACGCCCACCAACCCCGGTCCCGCCGTCCCCAGCCCCGTCCAGGACGGCATCACCAAGAGCTGCAAGAAGTACTACAAGGTGCAGAGCGGCGACTACTGCGACAAGATCATCAACAAGTACAACAAGGCCTTTAACCTCCAGCAGCTTGTCAGCTGGAACCCTGCCATTGGCAAGGACTGCAGCAAGCTCTTTGTTGACTATTACATCTGTGTTGGTGTTTAAAGGCGTAAAGAGACAAACGAAAAGAAAATTGATGCATCTTGACCTACGACTCATGATGCCATGTACATAGCAACAATAGAATGTATTTGCACAACGACTTGTCTGTCCCGTAACTTTGATTTGTGATGAAGACGAAAACCACAGCTGAAGGGCATGTCATACTATGTTCCCACATTCGGGATATACATCACTATAGAAAGAATCTGTCAGTAGCCCAAGTCAAGTGCTCATCGAGAGAAACCACTTACGTCCGACGCTGAAGCGGCATCTCTCGCCTCACCCTCTCCAACTCGCCGAGATCCACATCTACAAACCCAATCGCCCCTTCCGCCCCTTCTGACGCGTTGCCCTGCTCATCGCAAACCCCTCCCAGCGACAAGACCACCCGCCCCCAGGGATCCACGACCATGCTGCGGCCATAGCTCGCGCGCCTCTCATTGTGACGGCCGACCTGCGCCGCCGCCACCACCCAGCTCTGCGTCTCCACCGCCCGCGCGCGCAGGAGCATCTCCCAGTGCGCCTCGCCCGTGCGGAGCGTAAACGCGCTCGGGTACGTCAGGATCTGCGCCGGGCGCGCGTGCCAGGCGCTCGAGGCGCCCGGCTGGGCCAGCGCGACCGCCGTCTCGGCGAAGCGCAGGTCAAAGCAGATCAGGCTGCCGACGCGGCCGACCGGCGAGTCAAACGGCGCCGTCAGCCGCGCGCCGGGCCGCACCGTCGCGCTCTCCCGCAGCGAGCCGTAGTCAAAGACGTGCAGCTTGTCGTATGTGGCCTCGTCGTCGACCTCGCCGAGGGGTGTAATGTACAGCGCCCGGTTCAGCATCCTCCTCGGCGCGCGGCCGCCAGCCTCTTCTAGTGGTGGCGGCGGCAGGTGGTGGATGCCAACGTGCACGGCGACCGCGTGCTCCTTGGCGGCCGCGCGGAGCCCGAGGACGAATGGCGACGCCGCCTGTGGCTGTGCCAGTGCCAAAGACGTCTCTGCATCCGGGGCAATGTAGTCTGATGCCTCCGGCAGAAAAAGCACCTGAGAAGAGGATCATGAGACACTGACTGACAGCGCTGCGTTGTAGCTCGTTCACACAAGCACTTACTTTGGCGCCGCCTGCAGCCGCCTTGGCCACCAGCTTGACGCATTGCTCCAAATTCCCCTTGAGAGAGGCAGAGGAGCATAGTTGCCCAACAGCCTAAATATGGTGAAAGTTATTACCAAGACAGGCTTCACAGAGAGGGGAAAATCATACTGCTATCGCCATTTCCGATGAATGAGCAGACGACTGTGTGATTATGTAGATGGCAAAGTCCACGGTCCACGGTCCACTTTTGGGTTGCGCCATCAACATCACGGTACCGTCCAGCGACTTAGATGATGCTTTTTGAAGACTTTTTTATTATTTTTCAGTTCCGCAAGAGCTGCTTTTCCTCGTCTCTTGTGACCCATCCGTTGCTCCCATGCACCAGGCTCAGCCATTTCGAACCTGGAAAGCTATAATACTCTCTCCGTCTGTACGGATACTCTTTCGGAGCAGCTGAGGTGCTCCCATGTCAGAAAACAAAATCTGTTGCCCCCAATGCCTTTGAAAAACACAAGATAAAACGCCGGGCTAAAATAAAGTACACTAATAGAAAAAATTGGAAAAAAAATGTTTCGGTCGGGCGGCGCCGTTGCTGTGCCTCTCTTTGTGCCGTCGCCAACCTCGGTCGTGTCCAAAATAGCCATCTCTACTTAGGGTTCGACGAATCAAGACGCAAATAGGCCTGCTGGAGTGACGGCCCTTCTCGTCCATCTCGCTCCAAAACTGCGATCCAATCGCGCAGCTGAATGTTCTTCCCCTTCTCCTTGTCTTCCCGCCATGTACCCAGACGATTTCGTCCCTCGGTGGTGAGCGCCGGGTTGCCTGGTGATGCCGGTACCATGCCATTCATTGCCTTCCCGCCATCTCCTGTGGATTTAATGGGCGTGCTTGCTCCGCTGCCTCCACGGCCGACATTCATCCAGTCGTAGGTCTTGCGTTTGCTCTTACCGAATAAGCCACTCTTGCCTCCCAAACCAGCAAACATGCTACTTGTCATGTTTTGGTTGGCATGGCTGTTCGCTTCGGCAGCTTTCAGAGCTTGATTCTTTTTTTGCTCCTTCTTCGTCATCGCCTTCTCAGACTCTGGCGCAACTGAACCTGGTGTTCCAGGCGCGATGCTGCCCGCCCTTGAGCCAGCTGCGTTCGTCTCGATTGTGCCGTCTTTTCTTTTTTGGCGCCTCCTTAGCCGTGCCTCTTCCCATTCGCGTTCCTGTTTGGCCAATTCGCGCATGGTCACTGTCATGTATGAGGAGATCTTGGGCAACTTCGCAGGTTTCGCGCTGACTTCACCGTTCGCTTGGTGGGCAGAGCCTGTGGCGAATTAGCTAAAGATATTTAGTATGCCGTAAATCATTCTTACGCTTCAAAGAGCCATCTGCAGTCTCAAGCCTGCCCTCTTCATTTGGCACCTTTACAACTTCAAGCAACTCTTTGTTCATGGGTGCTGCGGCGGGTGCCCATTCTTCTGGCACATCCCCGTGTGACGTCTTTTGTCTGTTGATTGCGATCGCGTTGGCGTCCTCAATAAGCTCTCGTACTCGTTGCTTGGTACTCAGTGACAGCAGGGCAAGTTGATCAACCAAGTAGGCGTCGTGTGGTATAAAAGATCCGGTAGTGCTGACTGTGGTCGAGTCCGGACCCGGCTGGGTTTTCACGTTCACAGATGGCGTGGGGAATTGCTCGGGATAGCGCAACTTCCCATGCACATACGCATTGTTGCGAAGCTCCAGGTTGAGTCCGAGATGGTGTTCGCGCGCAATCTTGTCAGCTCGCCGGTGCATTATCGCCACGAAGAGGAAAGGGTTTGCGATCTCTTGTGTTCTTGAGGCTGCTAGTCTCATAGAAGATTCCGTCCAAGCGCGCTCTGCGGCCTGCGCCTCGTAGTCTTTCTGAGATTGGTCCTTGATCGTTTCGGCAGGCTGGCTTGCAGGGCCTGCACCATAAAATGAGTTCGGACCAGTCGGCGGTTGCACAGCGAATCCGGTGCGTGCATCTTGGTTGCCCTCCATCGCGTTGGAATAGAGCTCAGACATGTACTGCTCCTCAGCGCGCAGATCAATACCAGTCCCTGCCAGCGAATCCGTAACATCGTATTCATAGTCCTTTGTCGGTCGCTCCGCGGGTCGTTGGGGTGGACCCATGATGTTCTGTTGCATGTGCTGCTGGCCTTGATGCGACACAGGCGTGAGTGTTGCATTCGTGTAGGCCGTCATCGTCCCAGGAATGTGTTGGTGCTGTTGCATCGGAGAAATCGACGCATTTGCAGCTGCAGCTGCCGCCGCTGCAGCTCGGGCCTCAGCAACATTGTAAACGGGTGTCACCCCGCCGTTTGCATAGGGTGTGCTGTATCCTCCCTGCT
This sequence comes from Akanthomyces dipterigenus, assembly GCA_030783385.1. NCBI lineage: Eukaryota > Fungi > Ascomycota > Sordariomycetes > Hypocreales > Cordycipitaceae > Akanthomyces > Akanthomyces dipterigenus. Next base: position 41,244 of record JARJRE010000009.1, on the reverse strand, counting down.
GCACCGGAGCCGTTTGCGCATAAGGAGGTGAGGCGGCTGTGAGGGGCGGACTGCCAGCTGCCCCAGGGCTTGCAGCGTAGGGCGAAGCCGGATATGGCGAGCCAGGTTGTGAGGCTGCTCCAACGCGCTTGTTCGGTGGGAGCGCATAGCCCGACTGAGAACCTGCGGGCGATGGACTGGGTTGTGGCGGCGAAAAGGCCCGCGCCGGCACCTGCGACTGTGGCTGCGCCATGATGATACAGCTCAGACGCAAAGCTGTGCTACAGTTGGCGGAGAATGCGCAAAGAAGAGACGCGGCAGCTGGGGCCGGTGCGATGGTGCATTCAGCAGGCAGCAAAGCCCGTCACGTCGGATGCTGCTCGTCCCATTCGACGCGCCGACTCTGGTAGAGAGTATCGCGATATCGTAAATTATAATATCGCCCGTATCGGCTGACGTTGCTTGACCGTGTTTAATATACAGCGACGCACCAAGGAGGGGTTTTGGCTTGTCGCAATCGTTTCTAGGAGATCGTCGGCGAGGGGGCTTGCTTCGTAGGTCGGAAGCTTCGTGTCGCGGAAGTCGGGGCAGATGGAAATTTGAAGTCACGTGAGCACGGGCCGCGTTCCCGCTGTTGGCCGACCATTACCCGCGTCGTCTCGGAGTATGCACGCGGGCTGGAGGCCATGCATTTTTAGAATTGCGCATCCGGAGACGCTGGCGCAATATAACGCAACCCGCAGGCCGTAACTGGCTTTTGGCGAAATTTTCTGTCGCTGGTGGAAAGCTATCTGTCAACCACAGGCGCAACCATGGCGTCGAAACGCAAGGCATCCGCTATGAACGCGGCCGCCGCAGAGGAGCCGGTCGATCCTTCTGATGAGCTTGTGTTTCTCTGTCTAGGTGGCGGAAACGAGGTTGGAAGATCATGCCATATTATTCAATACAAGGGCAAAACGGTCATGGTGAGCCTGAACGTAAGCACGATCGTCGACAAGCACTAATCAGTCGTAGCTCGACGCTGGCCAACATCCTGCCTATGATGGCCTTGCTGCGCTTCCCTTTTACGACGATTTCGATCTAAGCACAGTTGACGTGCTACTTATCAGCCAGTGAGATTTGCGCTACTCCAGGCGGCCCTCCTTGGTGGCTGTGATTTGCGTCAATATCGCTAACTTTGATCCTAGTTTCCATATCGACCACGCTGCGTCCTTACCATATGTTCTAGCAAAGACGAATTTTCGAGGACGCGTCTTTATGACACATCCGACAAAGGCCATTTACAAGTGGCTTATCCAAGATAGTGTTCGCGTAGGCAATACGTCGGCAAATCAGACCACACAGCCGCTCTACACTGAGCAGGATCATTTAAATACATTCCCGCAAATCGAAGCCATCGATTACCACACAACACATACAATATCTTCCATCCGAATCACGCCATATCCCGCTGGTCATGTGCTAGGTGCCGCCATGTTCCTCATTGAAATCGCCGGGCTCAATATCTTCTTCACGGGCGATTACTCTCGAGAACAAGACAGACATCTGGTCTCAGCTGAAGTCCCCAAGGGTGTCAAGATTGACGTTTTGATTACAGAATCTACCTACGGTATCGCATCACACGTTCCTCGCCTGGAACGTGAACAAGCTCTCATGAAGTCCATCACAAACATTTTGAACAGAGGAGGCCGCGCCTTACTACCAGTCTTTGCCCTGGGCAGAGCTCAGGAGCTTCTTTTGATTTTGGATGAATACTGGGGAAAGCATGCCGAATTTCAAAAGTTCCCTATATACTACGCAAGTAACTTGGCGAAAAAGTGCATGATCATTTACCAAACCTACGTTGGCGCCATGAATGACAACATCAAGCGACTGTTCAGAGAACGGCTAGCGGAGGCGGAATCGTCTGGAGAGGCTGGAGCTGGCGGTCCTTGGGACTTCAAGTATATTCGCTCACTGAAGAACCTGGACCGCTTTGATGACGTTGGTGGTTGTGTTATGCTCGCCAGCCCTGGTATGCTACAAAACGGCGTCAGCCGCGAATTGTTTGAGCGATGGGCGCCGAACGACAAGAACGGTGTCATAATTACAGGCTACAGTGTGGAAGGTACCATGGCACGCCAGATTATGAAGGAACCGGAACAGATTCAAGCCGTCATGTCGCGGAGCATTGCCGGCGCGAGACGAGCGCCAGGAGGAGATGGAGAAAAGGTCATGATTCCGCTGCGATGCAGCGTTCAGGAGTACTCCTTTGCCGCGCATGTCGATGGTGTCGAAAATCGGGAGTTTATTGAAGAAGTCGCGGCACCAGTAGTGGTACGTTGCCCGATTCTGTCCTACAAACGACGCGGCTACTAACTCATACACTTGCAGATTCTGGTACACGGCGAACAGACAAATATGATGCGTTTGAAATCAAAACTTTTGTCGCTTAATGCCAGCAAGACAGTCAAGGTCAAAGTTTACTCACCCCGCAACACGGAAGAGCTGCGCATTCCCTTCAAGGCCGACAAGATCGCCAAGGTCGTGGGCAAACTCGCTTCCATCCCACCGCCACGGCCCATTGCCACGTCTGACGATGGTGACACCAGCCCGGCCGGGGGCGCCCTGGTTTCGGGTGTTCTTGTCCAAAACGATTTTAAGCTGTCTCTTATGGCGCCGGAAGACCTCCGCGAATACGCCGGCCTCAACACCACCACTATTCTCTGCCGACAACGTCTGACGCTGAGCGCCGCGGGCATCGACCTCGTCAAGTGGGCGCTCGAGGGCACTTTTGGCACGGTTGAGGAGCTGCCCGAGATGCGCAACGCACCGGCCGCAAGCAAGGCCCAGGAGAGCAGCAAAGCCATTGAAGAGGATGCCAACGAGGACGACGACGATTACAACCCAGAGAAGGAGGCAGAGGAAGAGGAAGAGGCTGATGAGGAAATCGCGCGGCTTGTGGCAGCGTACCTCGTCATGGGCTGCGTGACGGTGCGCTACCGCACCAATGGCGAGGTCGAGCTCGAATGGGAAGGCAACATGCTCAACGACGGCATCGCCGACTCGGTCATGGCTGTACTCTTCTCCGTCGAAAGCTCCCCGGCCGCCGTCAAGAAGTCCTCTGGCAAGTGCGGCCACTCGCATTCGCCCCCGGAGACATCGTCCTCGATCCCGGACAGCAACCCCCACGCGCACGCCTCGCCGCAGGACCGTCTGGAGCGGCTGCTCTGGTTCCTCGAGGCGCAGTTTGGTGCCGACAATGTCGCGCCCGTCGAGACGCCCCGTATGCCCGCCCTGCCTGCCCTGCCCTCGCCGCCCCCTGATGACGATAATGATGCGGAGCCCAAGCCCGACGCTGACGACATGGATGTCGAAGACAACGGTCGGCAGCTGCAGCTGCAGGAGGAGCGCCAGCGCAAAGAGCTCGAGCGCCTGCATAGGCTCGGCATCCCGGTGCCCGGCGTCTCCATCAAGGTGGACAGCATGACGGCGACGGTGTGGCTCGAGGACCTCGAGGTGGAGAGCAACAAGCCCGTGTTTGCGGACCGTGTGCGTGCGGTTGTCGAGCGCGCCGTGGAGGTGACGGCGCCGCTATGGGGCTGAGTCGGCAAACCGAGAATACAGGTGGAAAGATGCGAAATATACAGGTGACGACATTCAAATGTAACGTGTAACAACATAGAGTCCACAGTGGACGGGACTCGAGATCCTTCTATAGGGCGAAAATACCACCTCGATAGCAAAGGATAATAATGCAGCCACTTAACGCTCACAAACAATTTCTACATTTAAGGAGTCGACACAGAGCAAACGGTAGTGTCAAGCCATATATCAATGTCATGTCGTATTATCGCAAAAACGTTTTGGTTTCACGAATCCTACGTCTAGACGACAAGCCCAACAAGGCAAGGTGCTTTGATAAAGGGAATGGATAAAACAGAGCAATAAGAAACTAAACTACAGGGTTTGTGCATGTCATTTATCCCAGGTACTCCTTCAGCTCTTCCGATTCTTCCAAGAGAGCTGAGAACGAAAACGGCACAAAGGCCCATCCCGCAAACTCGGCAAACTTGGAAAACGACTCGACCCACGCCAGACGCAGCGAGTGCAACATGGCACTGGTACCCTCCATGCATACAAGAATGGCAATGGCTGTTGAGTGGCAAGATTAGCAAGGTGGAGGAGTGATGGACTGGAAAAGAAGGACGTACTAAGGAAGAACCACATGTAGAAACCAATGACAATTGCAATGACACCCACAACACCAGTCATGGGCAGGCAGAGTCCAATTGTCATGGTCCACAATACGACACTGAGCTGCTGATGGGCCAGAGAGAGAGCCCAGAGACGCAAATACGAAGCAGTGTGGGAGACACAGTTCAGGCAGAATTCTAGATGAATATTAGCGGCTGTTTCCATACCATATCCAGTGGTACATGGTTACTAACCAATAGTGTGAATGACTTGGTGAATCATGACCTCACTAAATTCAAACTCCTCGTGTTCCTCGTCGACGTTTTGTGAGATCATGGCGACACCGTCGCCCTCGTCAATGCTATTTCCGCGGCCACCTCCAGCAATCATACCCTGGCCCTCATCGTCGTCGTCCAGGGCGCTAACGCGGGAAGTCTCGCCGATGCCGCGGTAGCCCTTGGCGCGAGCCCGGTTATGCTCCCAGCGGAGATAAAAAGGCTTCAGGAAGAGTAGAACAGGAACCTGGGCAAAGGCCAGAAGAAGCAGGCCAACCTGTACGTATTCTTGTCCAGCATAGAGTCGCTCTCCATTCGGAAGGGTGCCGGGCTGCAGGAACATGTAAATCAGCATATTCAAGAGGCCAGGGGCAGGCTTTTCGATCGCTTCCCAATCCACTGTCCACTTGTAAATGATGCAGACAACGAGGTAGCCGAAGATGGATTGGAAGAAGATCATGCCGGGGACAAAGTTGCCCCAAATGTCAATAGGCTTGCGGAAGTGCCTGGCATTGATATAGGCAAAGATCAGGGAATAAGTCATGTGAGCCCAACCCAGCAGGATACTCATCTTCATCTTATAACTGTTGCTAAAGAGAAGATCGTTATCGGTACCGTGCCAAGCGGAGTCCATACCGAACGGGTAACGGTATCCGTCGCTGTTGAGGGTGCCTTCAATCGTCGCACCCTTAACGAAGCCACCCTCGGGCACTTTGAACTCCCATGCACTGTTGAATAGCGTCATGGATTTGGAAAAGGCATCGTTGTAGATGAGACCGGTAAATAGAGAGAAGACGGCCATGACCAGGGCGATATAACGTCCATAGAAAACCATGGCAAACAGTTCAAAGGAAACCTTTTTAAGCGAGCGCTCCCAGTAGATCATGGCCAGCGCAGCCGACAACATGATGACGGCGTGACCGAAATCACCAAACATGACAGCGAAGAGAAAAGGGAAAGTGACAATGACCGGCATGGCGGGGTTAACTTCCTGGTAGGAGGCAGTGCCGTAGGCGTTGACAATGGTCTGGAAGCCTTCGGTAAACTTGTTGGTCTTGAGATATGTGGGGGGCGTCTTGTTGGTACGAATCTCGTTGATGATGGAAGGGACCGATAGACCAGCACGGTTGGTGACATCTTGCAGCGTTGACCTGATAAGAGGCAAGTCATTTGTCGGGCACCAACCTTCGGCAATCAGTGTGCGACGGGCTCTGTCGTACGAAAAGAGGTTCAGAGTGCCGTAGACGGCCTTTTCCTTGGCAATGAGCACCATCCACGCCGACAGCGACTGGGAGATCTGGTTGAGCTCGGCCTGGAGAGTAGCCTGCGTGTTCTGGAGCACATTCTGTACATCCTGAAGCCTGCTGTTAACCTCATGGATCTGGTCGCGGCGCAGATCGCTGTTCTCGTCGACGCTGTACACCTCTGCACCCATAGACTCGGAAATTTTGCGGATCTTGGCAATAATCTCCTTTCCGTGGGCAAAGATGACAAAGACGTTCTTGTCGACGGCCTCGTTGTTGACCGGGTTGATGAGCGGCTCGGGAATCTCGGACTGGTTCATGTACAGGTTGCCGCGGAGGGTGCGCCAGAGGATGCGCTCAAAGGCGGCGACGCGATCACGGGCAATGACACCAGCAACGAAGCCAATGTTCATGCCGCCAAAGGAACGCTCGACCTCGGGGGCGGCGCGGTGCTGCTCCACGTCGGCGAGCAGCGGGGCGTCGTCGTTGTCCATGGAGGCGCGGATCTCTTCGACGTTGCCGTGGGCGCGGTCGAAAAAGCTGCCGGCCTCGCGCAGGACCCAGCGCCACTCGGTAAGATCGCCCTCGCGCTTCTTGAGCGTCTCGTAGCTGTCGTTGAGGGCCGACACGCGCTGCTCAAGCTTCTCGCTGCGCTCCGACAGCTCGTCAATCTCGGTAGTGGAGGGTGAGGCGAGGCTTTCGGTATCGAGATCGAGTTTGCGGAGGGCAATGCCAGTCTTGTCCATCTGTGAATTAAAGTATCCTAGAGTGAAAGCTGCATGTTAGAAGTCACGAATGGAGAGTTGTTTGGAGTGCAAAAGCAGGTCGCCATACGCAGTTGTCGCTCCACGTTGTCGAGGCGTCGAATTTCCTGGGTGTAGGTGCGTTGAAAGGCGCTGACATCCTCGTTGAGCTGTTTGTAATGAACTAGTTAGCAAAGCTCTAGATGACGACGGTGACTAAACAGCGGATTGACGGTCAGATCGATGGCAGACAGGGCTCCTTACGTCTCGGAACTGGCAGAGGCCAAGCTCTCCCAGCGCGGTAACAACCTCACGGCCGATTTCGTTGGAGACATAGAGCTGCACCATGCTCATGTCCGCCGAGCGGAAGGGGGTATCCTGTTTAGGAGCCATGGCGATGCAGCTTTCAGATCGCCAGATGCTCTTGTCCAGGGAGTGGTGGTGTCTAGCTATGCAGTCGGTAGAGAGATGCCTAGCTGTTACGTAGGTAGTGCTACATCAACGGAGGGAGGCGGCAGGTTGACCCAGTACAGTCACGTGATTCTGCCGACGTCACGCTTTGGCGCCGCCCTGGTACAACTGGAGGGCGACCTCTAGTGATGAGGATAAATAATGATTAAATCAAAAATCGAAGTCTGAAATCTCATTTGTCCCTCGTAAATAAATAGACTTCCATATTCATTTAGCAAAATCAGACCAAATGGTAAAGACGTTTACTTGAGCGACATACAGATAGTCACGTCAAGTTTAAACCGAGACTAGCCAGCGAAAAGTATTAGTCGACTTCAGATGCAAAAATGCTTGCCTAGCAACATGAACATGCACATTTGGATTTAGGAATTTGGGATGGTATGAAACTAAAATTATATGGACTGATTAAAAACACATTGTATTTTACCATCCAAAAACTGTCCAGAATCCCGTCGCGCAACCATGCTTTTCAATTCCAAGGGTATCCTTACATGCAGCAGCCAATATGGAGCAAAAGAAACCTAGTCGACGCCGTGGCTGAAATACTCATCATGTCTTTTACCGGTCCGCTTGTGTTGATGCAGTCAGTCATAGCAAAAGTCCTATCCCTTGAAAAGATACGGTCCCACCCAAAAAAAAATGATATCAAAGTATCCGAAACGCCTTGCATGTGCCGTAAATGAGGAGAGATGATGCCTTTTTTCTTCGTTGCGCTTTTCTTTTGGTAACGTACACGCGTGATGTCGCGTTTTTTTTTGGTGGTATGTCGGATTTTGTAACAGTTTTTCAGATCGTAATGCTTGGGTATTTCGCTGTAAAATCAAGTCGTGAATCAATCGTAGATGCTCACAGTCGACGACCAAACATGTAAGAACCATACATGCCTCCCACTTCAGAGACGACGGTGGGGATTTTGCGCATGCCCCAGCTCTTGGCACCCATCTTCCAGGGGCGATGGCCGTGGTCGAAGCTGGGCTCATCGGTATCGAGGCGTCTCAGCCAGTAGCGGCTGCCAAATTCGTGGGCCAGCCATCCGACACGCTGCAAGTTCTTGTTCAGCTTAGCGGCGCGCTCGTATGCGCGCTCCGAGAGCTCGACAACCTGCAGAGGAGCCGAGGCGGACGCGAGCAGAGTGCTGGCGCTCCCAATAATAGTTTCAATGTCGCAAATGTCAATGTACTTGAGGTTGTGAGTCTGCCATTGCTGGTCGCGAAGGAACAGGCGATGAATATCGCTCATGGCAAGACCGCGACCGACAGCGAGCTCCTCCAGTGTGTGCGACAGCTTGCTGAGGTGGTCAATATGAGAGGGATCCATCCTACTGCCTCGAAGGTTCAGTGACTTGAGGGTAGTTGGCAGGTTGGGGAGGAGGGCGTCGAGGTCAGTCTTGCCCAGGAGCAGATGAGTGCTGGGGTCGGCACCGAGGCTCAAGAAAACGAGGTTTCTGGTAGCAGGGTGGGAGGTGACAAATTTGGTGACAACATCGGCAGACAGCTCCTTGCACTTAGCAAGGTTGAGGTGCGTCAGTTTCGCGGATTCGGGAATAGAAAGAAGAGCCTTGTCAGTGACTCGCGTTCCAGCGAGGTCGAGGTGGGTGACGTGAGGCATTCTAGGGAGCATGGTTTCAAAGACGGCGGAAGGGAGGCTAAGACACTTGTGGAAGGACAGCTTTGTGATGGTCAAGGTCTCGGGCCAGGGATCGTCGAGAATGGTCATGAATGATTTCTTGAATGCCAAGGAGGAGCAGCCGCAAAAGTCTATGGCGGACAGAGAGGGCATGTCGAAGAGAAGCTTGCGAAGCACGTCGGGGCCAAGGTCGTCGTCAATGTACTCCTGGGCGAGGAATTCCTGCAGTGAGGGAGTCAAGGCGAGGCAGTGGAACAGAGTCTCGCTGGTGAGATTCTGAGCCTGAAGACGCTCGGCAGCCGTGGAGAACATGATGGAGGGGTTAAAGTGGCTGAAGTCGAGACGGCGGACAATGGTGGCCAGGGCAGGGTACTCGGTAATGGTGGTGAGGAACTTGCGGAAGATGCGAGAGTGGGGGATGGTGACGTGACGATAGAGGGTGAAGAGAGTACTGGCATGAATAGCGCGCGAGGTGCGAAGAAGCGACATGAGATCGGTGTTGCGGGTGGTGAGGCCGTTGGGGGGTATCTCGACAACGAGAAGATCGATAATGGCACCTGGTCCAGGTTAGCAAGGTGACCTGCTCCAACAAAGATTGCTAAAGCCATGATGAGAAGACGGTTTTCTCCAACAAAGGTTACAAAGCTAGGATGCGAAGACGACATTTTCCAACAAAACAAAAAAAAAATTGTGAGGAGAAAAGGACCAATTTTTTTTTCTTTTAAAAAAAGGGTCAAACTTCAAAAATGGTACATACCCAAGATTTCGCTTGGTAGCTGCTCGAGAGGCGCGGTGGAGGTGGGATAGATGCCATCGGCGGGCGGCTGCTCGACCTTGGGGGCGGGCCTGTCCCAGGTCATGCTCAGCCTGTGCAGGTCCTCGCAGCTGCGGCTGGCCAGCTTGCCCTTGATGGGAATCTCGCGCCATCCTTTAAAGCCCTCGGCGGGATACCAGAAGCCGTGCAGGCGCGAGTTGGGCTGGGTCAGGGGCGGCTGCTGGAAGTAGGCGGGCTGGGCGGCCGCCTCGGTGGTGGGCGACTCGTCAAAGACGTCCTCGGGGGCCTCAATGTACGACGAGATCTTGGAGCGGGTAAAGGTCTGGGCGAGGCCGTCGTCGTTTTCGCGGACCGAGGAAAAGGAGGAGCGCGAGGTGGCCTCGGAGGCCGAGGGAGACATTGCGCGCGCCATGCTGCTGCCCTTGACGAACATGGCTGTGTCGAAGTCGAACACCTTGCGGTGCCCGGCTCCTGCAGGCACGGCCATGTAAGTGTTGGGAGGGGTTGCGAGGGTGTGTTGGTCCACGGCTTGGGATTTGGAAGTTTGCTGTTGTCGAGAGCGAGGCAGACTGTTTTCGAGGGAAAAGGTCTGCTGGAAGCGATTTGAAGAGGGGGGGAAAGAATTAGTGTTGTTGGAGGTGGAGGAAAATAATGAGCCGCGGGGTCAAGCGGGCGTTTGCTGGGCTTTGTATTGTGCGGTCACTTTTTTTTTTTTAATTTTTATGGCTTGACGTCGTGGTGGTGGTGGTGGTGGTGGTGGAGTGGGCGTAGTGCATTGGCAATGGCCAGCTTCGGCTTTAGTGACTAGCGCAGACGGGTATTAGAGTTGGCTACCAGGTATGCGTGCAGAGTGCAGTATGGGAGAGCCTAGAAGTAGCGTTGCGTCAATGGTGAGTCTCGGGAGAATGAAACGGCACAAGAAACAAATCTGGAAAAAACTCGAGCTCGAGTGTGGTGGAGGAGGGGAGACGAGCCAAAAGGAGGGCAGCAAGGGCGAGAACGGGGAGGCAGTGGTTTTATGAACGAGGCGAGTCGTGGTTCTGTCTGAGGAGGGACCCTGGGTCATGAGGGTGTACGAATAGCCTATAGGTGACCTGTTAGAGCCTTACGTAGGCAAGGTCAGGTGGTGTGTGCCTGCGCCAGTCTAGTGGGGGCCCTACAAGAACACCACACCCAGAAAGAAAAAGGAAGAAGAAGAGGGAAGTAAAGTGATGAAAGAGAATAACAGTAAATGAGCGTGGCATTTAGTAGTTGGGTTTAGGTTGCTGCGGCGTCATTGTACTCAATATTAGCAGTCTTTGTCGGTGCGAGATGTCTACCTACCTGAATAGCCACTGCAAAGCTTATACAAACCCAAGTGCCAACGTACAGTCCTCCCAGCAAGGTACAGCGCCTTACAATGGGCGGCCAGCTGCCAGCCCAGTGGAGTGGCAAACCCACAAGGCCCGTCTGGTGGTGCAGACCTCTGTCCTCCAGGGCTTCCTACTGGTGCAAGCTTACTCCGGCTAACGCCGCCCGGAACAGCGAGGCCGCTGCCACCTGGAAAGGAAGACCAAAGTACTCCGTACCTAGGTATTTATCTGGGGGTGGCGCCACACGCTGCATAATTTTCCTCTTCTCTCAGTTTTCCTTTCTTCTTTTTCTACGGGCCCTGTGTCTTTACAGCGCCGCTGGCATCATGTCCCACACCGGCCATTTCTGCCGTCTGAGACCGACCGTGGATCGCAGCCAAGAGCTTGGAGGGGAGGCGGGCGCACTGCGTAGGTACAGTCTCTCAATGGCCTATAATTCCTCCGTACCAGCAATTTGCCATGTCGTATCAGCAGCGGGAAGCAGAAACCACTGCGACGCTGATTTAGTCAGTGCTAATAAGCTTAGACTGAAGAGTGAGACAGCAATGTCTGTGCTCACTGCTCACGGCTGCGCTGCAAGACAAGAGCCAGACACAATTGTGCTTGCTCTGCCTTCAGCCCAGCCTCCACGGCCGCCTCGTAGCACCAATTCCCGGTGCACCACCACCGTCATGTGAGCGGTCCCGAGATGCCGGGACCTTGAGTAGCGTACAAACTGCTACTTATTACGCCGTGCTGGCGGCGTCGTGTGCAAGAAGCGGGGAATGATGCCAAATCCGAACGAGGCGCTGCCCGCTACGAGCAGCTTCCCCAGATCACAGCCCCAAAATGTTCTCGACAACACACACCCACCCATCCCTTGCACTGATCCGTCGCCATCCCTTACCCATCAACCCATGCGCCAACTCTGGGGCACGGCCATCCAAACATCGTCGGGCTGCATACAAATGTGGTAATGAAAACTACCCTTGTCAAGCCTCAACATTTTTTTCGATTCCCTCTGCTCCTCCCTGCCTCTTCTGGGTAAATGGCTCAATTGCCCAAGCCCTTGCAACAAGTAACTACTCCCAGGAATCCGTACATTTCCAACAACTCAGACTCAATTCACCACAACTCTCTCCATCTCGCTAGCTGTTGCTCATCTTCCTTCCCCCCAGACACTAGCTCACGCAGCCCATCTCAACACATCTCGTTACCCCGACTTTTCTCTTTTTCTTCGTTTTTTTTTCTTATTCCTCTTTATTTTCTCTCATTTCTCATATTATTATTTATTTCCTCCTATTCTTTTATTTCCTCTCATTTCTCTTATTTCCCTTTATTCTTTTCATCTTCTCTTCTTATTTTATTTTCTCTACTCTTCGTCTTTGATTTCTTTCATTTTACTTGTACTAACAGCCACCAGCTGTCCTTGTTTACCACTCCGTGGCCTCATGCAGCTCTCTGTATCAGTATTTGCTGCACATTCCTGCATCTCGTGTGCACCCTGCAGCCAAATGCATCCTCTGTATCATCCCACAACTGCATATAAATAACCATGCATCTTCTTAAAACGACTGTACACCCTGCCCGTCGACAACTTTACCCACATCGCCGTCCCGCTCGCCCTCAATCACATCTTTAATCAGCGCACCACCAATCGAAGGATCCCCCGCCCCGCGCGCCTTGAGCATCTCCTTTGCGCCGCCCAGATTCGTCGCCAAGAAGCCCGGCGAGATGCTCCAGACCTTGACGCCGTCCTCCTTTAAGTTCCAGTGCCACGCCAGCATCATCATGTTGAGCGCCGTCTTGCTCGACCGGTACCCGTCGGGGCTCATGGCGTTTTGCTTGGGCCACCCGGCCGCCGGCGGCGGGCCCGGGTAGTACGTCTTGTGCATCGTCTCGAGCTGCGCGAGCCCGCTCGTCAGGAAGAGGAGACGGGCGTCCTTGGTCTTAGACTGGAGGAGGAGAGGCACAAATTTGTGCGTGAGGATCTGGGTGCCCGTGACGTTGACGTCGTACATTTGATTCCACGCCTCGCGCATCGTGTACTCGCCCTTGGCCATTTTGAACTCGAGCGAATGGCCTAAAAATGATGATCAGTATCAAACCATGCATGGACAGGTCAGTAGTCCGCTGAGAAAGGCGACGGTATACCGGCATTGTTCACTAGCACGTCGATATAGCCAGGCCCGGCCTTGACCGTCTCGTACGCAGCATTGATGGACTCGTCGCTCGAGACGTCAATTTGAACCACCTCAATGACGCTCCACGTGTCGGGAAACTCGGCACGCAAAGCCGATGCTGCCTCACTTCCCCTTTCCACGGAGCGACTCCCAAGAAAGACGTGGTAGGCCCGCGCACTTTGCCCAACCAGTGCCCGCACTGTCTCGTAGCCGATGCCGGTGTTGGCGCCCGTGATGAAGACGACTGTCTTTTCAGCCATTTTCCTTCTCTCGGAGAATAAACTTTAGATTGCTGAAATGTAGTGAATGTGCTTGGTCAACTATCAGATATTCTTTAAAGCTTCTGCCCGAACCTGCTTGCTGTATTTATAAACCGGTTGCCCGACTCTGACGGCCTCATCAACGCATCACCAACATGCACACACAGCGGAAGGCTCGGAAACCAAGAGCTGACAGCACCGACCCAGTCCTGAACGCCAGCGTCCAGTAACAGCTCTGGTTATACGACCTCCTGCAGTAGGACCAGCCTCTAGCCCCGGTGGCGTGTCGCTATTTAGTAGGACGCTCCGCACACTGATCCTTTTCAGCCGAGTTCGGCTCCGCTGCGCAGCTCGGACGCGGCGACCTTGGCCTGTGTTCCCTCACCAGTCTCCGTAATCCTGATGACTTGACCTGTTCGTGTACTGTTCGAGTACGAGCACGCACAATAACGAGGCACTCGCACAATTGAAGACAAGAAGCAACTCACCGGCACAACACTGGGCGTCAGCTCGACTTGTCAGCAGCACTGCGCCTTTGTATTGGCGCCCTTTGTAAAAGTAGGGTTGGTCACAAGACCATATTATCCCACGCCTTGCGCGTTTTGGGAACCAGAGCCCATCCGACTTCACGATGTCTCTCTAGCCTAGTTAGTTAGCCCTCGCACTCCCAGCGCGCTCACACCCACCCACACCACGCCCTCCATTCCAAGTATTGGCCCCAAGCCACGGAAAGGACAATTGAGGACACAAGTACGCGTTGGGCCACGCCAAGTTTGTCATCCAATGGCTGCTAGGGCAATTAGCAATGCCACTTGTCTTTTCCGGCTCTGGCCAGCCCTTACACCGCAATCCCACACACACACCCCCCTCCCCCGTCCAAAGCCCATCGGCAGCCGCCAACGCCTAACCCAGCGCACTAACCTGACGGTCTTCCAATCTAGCCCGCCATGGGAAAAGAAAAAGTCCGTCTTGGCTTTACCCCGTATTTTGCAGCTAAATTTTCTCTCGCCATTGCACTAGACCGAAGCCAACCGCCCGCCTGTAGGGATCAGCGACTCCGCGGCCGCTGCCAGCATAAAGCACCACGACCAAATCCCTAGGAACAGCAGTCGTAACGGCTGGGTTGCTCATCTTCAGCGTCAGTCTGATAGGGCTTTTTCTGTTCAGATTGATTCGCAGTGACTTTTCATTGCGGCGCCAAGCATTCAGGTTAGGTAAATTGATTCCTACACCTCTTGCCTTTCGACGCGATGGCGTTCCAATGTCCAGCCGACGAATAACACACACAAGATTTACCGTCGTTCTGATTAGCTGGATGGGTGCGGTGAACTTGTTGGGGTTCAATGCATCATGCACCCCGCAAGGCAGCTCTAGATGGCCCTCCATCTCAGGTCAGAAAATCTGGCGATGTGAACGGCGTAGGATCGTCCGCAGCTAGCTGTCTTTGGCATTGCATTGCTTCAGTCGAGTGAGCGGAATTGGGCAATCTCTTAAGCTCCTGTTGGGAATTATAGAAAAATATCTCTAGTTTTCAGCATGGACCTGCTTTCACTCACGAGCTATATCCGTACAGTCCTAGTCTGATCTCACTGTGCAAAGGTATGGGCCATTCCGGGTATCCTGAAAACGTCCGCGAATCTACGGATAAAGTATTTTCGGCGACTACTTTGACGGGGGTTCGAGATTCGCGCCATCTGCTCCCTCATTCACAACATGATGCACTTTTTCTATTTTGGTTCTCGCCTTGCTTGCTGGGCGATCGATTATGCAGTGCTTACACATCATGCATGGCACAGCCTTCTCAGCCGCTCCTTCCTACTGCCGTCCTTGGGCAGCATTTAGCAAGGACTGATGCAAATCACCCAAAGACCAACCAGCTCTTAGAACGAACAACCGAGTTCCAGGACTACAGAACAATCATGGAACCTGTCGGCTTAGCTGTAGGCGTCGTCGGCCTGGCTGGGCTCTTCAGCGTTTGTCTGGATGCTGTTCAGCGTTTCGATGCCTGGAAGAAGTTTGACGACGAGCTCGCAATTCTTGGCGTGCGTGTCGAGGCTGAACGGCTGCGTCTTGACCGATGGGGCCAGGCCGTTGGTTTCAAGCAAGACAGCACGTCTGACGTCGAGAGCCACCATCACTCTGTACTAGATGATGCGCGCACTTTTGCCATGGTAGCGAAGCTTCTCAAAGTTCTTCAACAAGTCTTCATAAAAAAGGGAGGCGTGCTCTTCTCAGCAAGTGCGAGGAGTATCGACGCTGGTGACGACCTAGCCGCCCAGGGTCCATTTGGCATATCGCCTACATCAAAACGTGCTAGATTCAAGTGGGCGCTCAAGGACAAAGCCACTTGCATGGTACAGATTGAACAACTTGAGGTGCTCGTACAGAAGCTACATGATTTGGTGCCTCCTTATGAAGCTCAAGACGGCGTCCATGGCGCTGAAAATGCGGATCAAGAAGCACTCAACGATCTAGACGGTGTATTGGCTGACAGGGAAGAATTCCGTGCAGCGATTCTTGATATCGAGCAAAGTCTCAAGGCTGAGGCCAGAAGAGAGTTGCATTTGTGGCTTCTGGGGCGCCATATACCAAACGAGGTCTTCGAAAAAGCCACCAAAGGACGACTGGAGAAAACCTGCCAATGGATGCTCAGTCGTCAGGAGCTCCTCGATTGGGCTTCGTCAGACTTCTCCGACTGCTCAACTAAATATTTGTGGATTCACGGCCCGCCGGCCTTTGGCAAGACAGTTCTTTGTGCGACGCTACTTCAGCACATCAGAGCAAAATTCACAACACCAGTCGTTTCTTATTTCTTCTCATCAGAGGATCTTGAGAGTCGGAGGGATCCGTACGTGGCCATGCGCTCGTGGTTGGTTCAGCTCTTGCCCGAAGCTACTGTTTTTGATCTGCTGCGGAGGAGATGGGAGTCCAGCCACAGTCAGATGGCCCTGACCGGAGATGTCATTGGCGCATTCGAAGAGGTCGTGCAGACGCTCTCCGAGTGTACATTTGTCATGGACGGTTTGGACGAGTGTGAGCAAGGTGACGTAACAGATGACAACAGCTCTGTTACCAACTTTCTCAAAACTATAAGCCGGATTGTGTCCTGCACCAACACGCGCATCATGATCACAAGCCGCGAAGAGACTGCTATTCGCCAAGGATTAATGAATAAGGCTGGAGTCACTACAGTTGAGTATAGAATTTCGCAACAAGATGTTCGTCCAGACATAGACGAGTACTCCCGAGCCGTCGTCCGCGCGAAGCTTATTGGAAGAGACGAAAAGACGTGCGAAAACTTGTGTCAAAAGATGGCTGAGCGCTGCGAGGGGCAGTTCTTGTGGATCAAGCTCAAGGGTTCACGTCTCGGTCGGTATAAGGCTGCAGCGTTGCTCGAAGCCGAGATTGAGAAGACGCCATCGGGGCTGGACGATCTGTATGGCCGAAATTGGGATAGGATTGGAGCCTTTGAGGACCCAGACGACAGGGAGCGAGCCTATGCGATGATGAGATGGGTCAGTTTTGCGGCACGGCCTCTGACTGTCGCCGAATTGACTGCGGCCCTGCTCGTTGACCTGAGCTGTGAGAACATGCAGCTGAACCAAGTTCCCTACTCGATCGAAGACGACTACGTTGAGAATGAGATCCTAAAGATGTCTGCGTCGCTTCTGGAGACACACGAATCTCTCTCGGCAGCAGACGGCAGAGACCCCTCAACACGGACTGTGCATTTCACGCATTTTACAGCAAAACAATACTTCGTCCTCCGCATGGCCGAAAAGATTGACACACTAATGGTGAATGAACGCCTTCGTTCTTCAGTGCAGGTGGCGTGTGATAACGAGCTTGCCAGCAAGTGCCTGCATTACATTAGCATGCCCCATGTGTGGAAAGATATTGGTCAAGATGTTCACCCCATTTATCGGTCATTCCGCGATTACGCCGCCGATGCATGGTACGAGCATGCTGCCGCCTCTGACCACGATGAAGTGGTTCAACGAGCGAACAATTTCTTTACCGAGAAAGACTCCGTGTGGAAGCTGTGGCGTGATTGGTTCGACTTGCAAAGAGCCGTCGAGGGTGAGCCACACCAGACGGTCGACGAAGGGCCCCTCGGTTACGCTACGCAGTTCAATCTTATAGAGACCACCAGATATCTGGTAGAAAGCGGTCACTGCAACGTCAATGACAAGCATCTGCGTTCAGGATTTACGGCTCTACAACGGGCAATCGCGTGTGGTAATCTTAACATGGTGCTAGTTTTGCTGAGTGCAGGCGCCGACATTTTCCTACCAGGCAAAGGAGGGCTCACTGCACTCCATGCTGCCGCCATCATCGGCCAATACAAATTGGTCGAGCTTTTTCTAAACGTAGGCGTAAATGTCAACACGCCTGACGATGACATCGAGACTGCGCTACATATCGCAACGAGAGACGAAAACGTCGATGCCATACGAATGTTGCTAGACAGGGGCGCTGATCCCTTGGCTGTTAATCTTGGCGGATGGACGCCGTTTACTATCGCCTCTGCTAGCGGCAAACTCGAAGTCATCGACATGTTTTTGAGAACAGGCATAGACGTTGATACGTGTTCGTCAGATGGACCGACTTCGTTGTTGGTCGCATCTCTTCTAGGACACGCCGATGCGGTACGAATGTTGCTGGACCGCGGCGCTGATCGTTCCGCCATTCTTGAACGTGGAATCACTGCGTTACACCTAGCTTCACACTACGGACATTCCAAGGTTGTTCGAAATCTCCTGCAAGGTTGTTCTAATGGAAATGCCCATGGACAACAAAACATGTCGCCATTGTTTCAGGCAGCCGTCGACGGCAACGTGGACACGGTAAAACTACTGCTCAAGCGCGGCAGTGATCCTCTTGTCGTTCATGGTAAAGGCTTGACATTGACCCAAGTCGCTGCCCGCTACGGGTCCCTTGATGTCCTCCAAGTTCTCCTAGACGCAGGGCTCGATGTCGAGACCGATAAAGGGCTTACGCCTTTACTTCAAGCCTGCGTCGGTGGGCATGCTGACGTGGTCCAGATGCTCCTCGCGCGCGGAGCCAACATCAATGCAGTGTACGAGGGGCTGGGAGCCCTCCATGTGGCTGCTTTCTACGGCCATCTCAACATAGCCGAGATTCTTTTAAGCAAAGGTTTGGACCTCAATACTACGATTCAGGTGCCCTTTCATATCGCTGCAGGTCAAGGCAGCGTTGACATGGTCCGGTTCTTACTCGAATGCGGACTCAAAGCGACTTCAATCAATCGAAATGGCCCATGGACTCCATTCCATGCTACAGTCACTCGCGATCATTCATTAGTTGCGAAGCTCCTCGTTCATGGGAACGCTTCCGGAGTCAATGCTAGGACCGACACCGGTTCGACTCCGGCAATCTTCGCCGCCGCCGGAGGACATGCGGATATTCTCCAAATGCTTCTGGACTACGGGGCAGATGTCTCGATAGCAAATGACTCGGGCCACACGCCAATCCATTCTTCTGCTGAGCTAGGTGATGTAGAGACTGCTCGGCTCCTCATTAAGCAAGAAGCCAAATACTCGATACTTGACGAAAATCGTTTCACCGCGATGTGTAGCAATGCAACCTCCGAGGGAAGCGTGGAAATTGTTCAATTTCTGCCCCATGCCAAGGCCATCTTGGACGCGAAAGATAATAATTGTTGGACCCCTCTGATGCATGCTTGTCGAGAGGGCCGCACAGACATGGTCAAGTTGTTGCTCGATGCCGGGGCTAATCTAGCGATGAAAGACAAGGCGGAAGGGACGGCTTTGCACCTTGCCTCAATGTTCGGTGCCACAGAAGTGGTCAATGTCCTATTAAGCGGAGGAGCGGACACTGGTGCCATTGACGCTCAGGGCTCTACTGCTACTCTTTTCGCGGCAGCAGAAGGTTACACTGATGTTCTACAATTACTGATCGACGCAGGAGCGGACATGCATGCAAAGGATAAGAATGCAGACACGGCGTTACATATAGCAGCTTACCAGGGCCACAAGGAGATTATCCAGCTGCTTCTTCAGCAAGTGATGGATGTCGATGCCGTCAACTCCTCGGGGGCGACGGCGTTGCACAATGCTGCCGAGAAGGGGCATTTCCAAATCTTCAAGTTGCTTCTTGAGCATGGTGCAAACACAGAAGCCAGAAATGGGCTCGGGTCCAACCCTCTCATGCTGGCCGCAGGAAACGGGCACACGGAATTGGTGGAATTGTGTCTTGGATCCGGGGCCGTCATCGATGCGGCCGACGAATGGGGCAATACACCATTGACCGAGGCCTCCTATTGGGGTTATATTGATACTGTCAAGTTGCTGCTAGAAATGGGCGCCGACAAAGAAATGACTGATAACTACGGCCAGGCTCCATTACTCTTGGCGTCCTACGGCGGTCATGTCGGCGTTGTCAGTTTACTACTTGACGCAGAAGCTAACAAGGAAACGAAGAGCCAACGCGGGGCCACGCCACTCTCAGACGCCTCGCAACGTGGCCATACTCATGTTGTTGGGCTTCTGCTAGAGAAGGGCGCGAATATACACACGAGAGACGTCAGCGGGAGAACTCCGTTGCTTCTCGCCGCCGCCCACGGCCATGCCGAGGTGGTGGAACTCTTGTTGGATAACCGAGGATCTCCAGAAGAGCTTGACCCTGATGTTGGAGACAGGTTTGGCCAGAAGGCGCTTTCTTTTGCTGTTAGGTTTCGAGAATATGCCATTGTGCGTATGCTTCTATTGACTGGCAGAGTACACATGTTATCGGATGATGAGTTTGGCCGAACACCAGTCTCGTGGGCCAAGGACCTTGGCTGTGCCAGCATGGACGACTTTTTTGCCGGCGAGGACAAGGTTGAGGAGGAGCAGCAGCCGGTGTCTGCCGGGAATGAGGCGGCGGAGATGAAGCACGACGGGCCGCAAAGTTGTGCAGGTGGTGAAGCCGGTCAGCCAGCAGATGAGGAAGGCCCTTATATATGCGATGGATGCCTGTCAAGGATACCGAGGTCGATGGGAAGCCGTGCCTGCGAGTCGTGCTATGCCCACCCTGGAAGATATATCCTGTGCGACAGCTGTCATGGCCTAGGAGCTCGCTGTCACGATCCAGAGCACAGCCTGACGGAAATGCCTGGGGAAGCTTGTCGACAATAGCTAGTGTATGCATTCACAGTGTCTCGGCCAGCGATCTTGTTCGGTTTTATTTTTCAATCATGCAGTAACCCAGTTTGATCTATGTTCATCATCTCGCTTCTATAGCAAAACGCAATCTCATGTGCTTTCTTTCCTTTGTCTGTGTATGCCTTCCTGCACCATCTCGAGACATTGAACCGTGAAAGAAGCTGCAGGGCCGGAGATGTGTATATATAAAATCCGCAAAAAGCAACAAAACGCAACCCATTGAGAAATCCCAAAAAATATCCCTTTCTGTAATAAACATAAAACACAAAGACTCCAAGCAGGACACTTTCGGTAACGTCCCTCGACTTTTTTCCATGTCGCCCCACTGGCTCGACTTTTGTATGCTCCTGTTCTTCTTCGCGTCTCCTCCTCGCAATGAAAGATAATCCTCTCCATGCCTCTTTTTTTTTTCCTCCCCTCGCCACATTTCTTCTTCTCTGGCACGCACGCGGCTCAGTCCATGTCCATGCCATCCTCCTCGACCTCGCCGTCCACGCGCACGCGCAGCCGGCGCTTCTCCACGCCAAACGCCTTGCTCTTGTACGCCAGCGTCGCCGCCTCCTCCTCGGCCTCGACGTCGACGTCCTCGCCGGCGGCCGCCATCTCGGCAAAGCGCTTCTTCTCGCTGCCGCGCATGCGCGGCAGCAGGTGCTCGTTTTCGGCGACGAGCTTGCGCGCGGCGGCGAGCTCGCGCGCGCGCTTGCCCGCCATGCGCTTCTTGTAAAAGACGCGCTCGCGGCGCTGGCGGATCTCGCCGACGCGCTGCATGGCGCCGAGCGTGCGCGCCACCAGGTCGCGGTCGTAGCGCACCGGCTCGTTGCGGCGCTGGCCAAAGAGCAGGGTGCTGTCGACGACCATTTCCTTGCCCGCGTTGCGCCGGTAGGCCTTGGTCCACTTGAGCTTGCGCGGGTTGCGCTTCATCTTGAAGTTGCGGTGGCACTTGGATCGGCAGAATCGGAATGATTTACCTACACAGCGTTTTCACACTTTTGGTCAGCAAGACGGCGCTTCCAGTGGCGAGAGAGAGGGTTCTTGACGGGGGTGTTCTCTTGTCTCTCTCCAGAGACAATCTGCTCCCCCGAAAAAAAGGTATGCCAGCTTTGCAGGTGCTTACCGTCATTTCGTACAAAGGTAATACCCTTGGACGGGTACGAGGGTCGTCCGCAAAACGAGCAATCTTCGATACTATAATACGACAATTAGTAAAGGCTTTTTTTCGTGGTGACCAAGATGATTTCCGCCCCATGCACAGTCCAAATATTCCGCTTCCCATAATTGCCCACATACCGCATCTTGTCTGCTTCTCGGCCGGCCAGGTTTTTCTTTAGCACAGAGTGCTTGTCGCCGTCGCCGATCAAGCAGACTCCATCACTGAGCCTCTCTGCCACTTTTTTTTTTCTGCCACCTTAGTCATCGCAGTCACCGCCCATCTCTTTCCTCACAGAGTGGTCCCCGCCCCCACTATTTCGATCAAGCGGTAAACTGGTCCACTGCGGGAGGGGATTTCTAGCTTTGTGCCAATACCCTGGAGTCGCCCAAAGCTCGGTGTGCCATGTTCTCCGATGGAAATAAATAAAGCAGGGTATTCGCCACAGCTTACTCGTATTGGCTTGAAGCTTCTATTCTTTTGAAAATAGGTAGCAAATTGCGGATTGGTTCCTCCGGTACCCAACTGCACTGGTCACTTCTGCGAAATCCGGCGGCTTCTTTTTTATTTCCAATCGTGAGCCACCAATTACATTGGAGCTCGGCATACAAAAATAAACTCATCATATTCAAATAACAACATGCCATGTTCTGGTTATCGCGAGCCAACAAAATCGAGTAGAAGTTTGCCCAGTGTAAAAACCACGGATGCCAACTGGCAAGGAAGACCGGCTCCGCAACACCAATGCAAAAGACTCCTGCATTTGCAATCCCATAAACGCCGTGTTATTCATGCTCAGTTGTTGGAAAAGACATCATTTCAACAAGCCCGGGTAAACATCACCAATGCCTGCTAAATTCCCACACGCAATAATTCAGCTCCTGCGTTGGTCTCTTGCTGCGCCTATTTTCTACCGGGTGCTGGTCTTTTTGCCGGCCAGCCTGAGTCGCTCCTTGCAGTCTTCACAATACCATTTTGCTGATTGTGCTGTTAGCCATGCTCGAAATGTTACTGTCAATGGGGCACACATACTTTTAGAACCTGGTGCAACCTTTAGACCGACACAATCCAAATGGAACCATTCTCGCTCACAATCATCCGAGTCACAAGCAACCATCTCGCCATAGCTAACACTATTGCAGTAGCAATATGTTGGCTCGTCACCATCAATGTCGCCTTCCTCCTCGTCTTGCATGCTGCTAGTTGCGTCATCGTCGGCCGCCTGCCGTGCAACAAGATGGGCCGTGCTGCCCTTGCGATGAGATTTCTTGGCGGCATCGTTGCGTGCTCTTGAGGCCCGAGCAGCAGCGGCGTCCTGAAACGTCGCGAGCGCCGGCGTTGAAGGTTTGCTTGCTCTGCCGCTCTTGGTCGTAACAGTGGCAGGTTGTGGTAGTGATGGTGTTGACTCTGTCCTGATTTCAGGCGGTTCCACCCTAGTCTCTTTCTTCATAGCTGGGGGAGCCGCTGTGGCGGTCTGATCTTGCTTGTCACCATCTTTCTTGGTAGGCTCCGTCTTGAATGGTAGGGGAACATCAGTAACGGTCGTGGGTTTCTCGGGGGCGACCTCGGGTTTGTCCGCACTGTTGCCATTCGTGACCTTGGCTGTGACAGACGGGCGACGAGCCTTGCCGGTCTCTGAGGCAGAATTGATAGAATTTTGACGGGCTCGTGAAGATGCGGGCCGAGGCGCACTTGTAGGTGCTGGTGATGCTCCAGTCTTTGGCTCAGAGATGTTGTGAATGACCGGCGAGGATGTCGTAGATAAAATTTTGCCAGAAGTGGCGGGCCTGTGTAGCTTGTTAGCCGATCAAACGCACCCAAAGGTTGATTTCGAGCATACTTCTTTTTGGGAGGCGCGCTCCCTGTTGGTAGCGCACGGCGTTTCTTGGCTCCCTCGGGAGCAGGAGTCGCCCGAGGGCTACTGGTCTTGGCTTTGGAAGCCGTGCTACCGAGCGCAGAGCTTATTGATCTCTCCATAGGGATGCCCCCGGCAGCAGCCTTTTCAGTCTTGCGCCTCTTTTGTGGGTTTCCATTTGTCGTGCCAGAGATACCGAGACCGACGTGGTCACCATCTTCGGCCTTTCTCGCTTTACTAGATGGCTTCTTTTCGCGAGGACCATCCATTTCAGCGCCGTGATTAGCATTTCTCATAGTTTTCTTGGCCTGGACCGCTTGCTTCCTGGCGTCGCTCCGAGCCGCAGCCTCGTCGGCCAAGGCTTGGGCGGCAGCGGAAATAGCAGCAGCGCCATCGCGCCGAACTCGCTCGAAGTTGGACTTGCCGCCTCGATTTTCGGGGTATGCCCAGTGCGTTGCGCTGCCCCATTTCGCCTCGTCGCTGAACTCGTTTTCGAGGTAGGGCCACACATCCTCGACGCGAGCCAGCTGGTGCTGGAGAGCTTCGTTGGCTGTTGAGATGACGTGGTTCTTTTCTTCGAGCGATATCAGCATTTCTTGTATTTTGAAAGCGGTCTGACGAAATAGCTGTCTTCGAGGGATGTTTGTAGGGTCGAAGACACCCGGCGCTGTGCCGGGCTCATCCGTCGAGGCTGGGGCTAGAGAGTTTGACTGCGCGCCGCCGATAGAGCTGCCCTGGGCACTCATTGGCGCGGATAAGGGCGCAGCGCTGCTCGCAGCATCATGCTGAGACTGGATGCTGGGAAGAGAGGCTTGCGTGGCAGCAGAGACGAGCTTGAAGAGCTGCTCCTGGGGAGCGAAAATTTTGGCGTCAACCTCCTTGAGAAGTGTAAAGTGACGAACTAGCTCTTTCGGAAGAGCAGTCATTGTATCCGCAAAATGCGTTATCGCAGGGAATATGTCGATGGGCTGGTCGCCGACCGGTCGAGAGGCGGGCGGCTCTCTGGCGCCCACACGGCCAGCATTGAGAGAGCTCCGAGGTGGGTTTGTGCGAGTCTGTCGAACAGGCTGCGACCTGCGATGCGCCGAGGGTTCGGCCGGTAGAGGCTTGGCCGACTTCATTGCCAATATTGCCGTCGCCGAGGCGGTGACTGCGTGCGGCAAAACGAGTGACGAGAAGAGGAGGGCGAGGAAGAGCGCGACCGATCGAGGGTTGGCGTGGACAACGAGGGCTGTAAAGCAGTACTCTTGCGCTGTAAAGAAAAAGTGACCTTGAATCGGATATGCCCTAGGCCATGGCTTGCAGGACTACGCTGCAACAGCCGGACTGAGAGGTGGTGGTGTTGTGGGAGCGAGAGAAAATGGGGAAATGCGATGACGGCTCGCTCGCGAAATTTGGCGGCAGGCGCAGCGGCGGCGACGGGCTGGCTTCAGGTTGATGTTAGCAGCGGGCGGGCGAAGGCCCTGTGAGGTAGGTACTTTTTGGGTACGGCTGATAATACTGGGGAACGCGATGGGGAGCGTCGCTGGGGGAAGATGCGCCCATGTACCGCTGCGGTACCTGGCCAGCTCACTGTCAATCCCCACCCGGCCAGGCCGTGGAGAGGCTGCCAAAGCCGAGTTGGGCGCGGCTGGAGGCAGCGATCGCCTCGGCTGCTGACGGTTTGAGAACCGCATCAATTGATGCACTCGATTACAGGATTTCTATGGAATGAGAACAATCCAGTGTCCAGGATCGCTACGCATTGGTAAAAGGAAAACTAAAAGAGGAAAATAATGGCACCAACATCTCTGCCACGGAAGCTCTCAGATGTAAATGTATACAATTGCAAACAGAGTGTAAACCAACTTGGCTATGTGAAGTATAGGTATGATTCAGCTTTTCTATGCTAGCCGCAGTGCAAGTAACACGGTTCGGGTATATCTCCACTGCCTATTCCATCGCCCGGCGCGCATTATTGCCCTTGATCTGCACTGAGCCGTCCCTGGCCTTTTGCTTCTGCCTCCACTGCCACTCTAGAAGAACAAACACAAAGTGCTGCAGGTCAAAGTCCGGCCAGAAGCACTTGAGGAAGAAGATGTGAGTATCTTGATGACATTGCCAGAGCATAAAGTCACTGAGACGCTCCACACCACTGGTGCGGACAAAGACGTCCAGAGGCGGATCGAGCGAGGTGTACATGTGGCTGTCCAGAGTACCAGTCGTGATAGATTCGGGATTAGGAAGAGAGTCAATCGAGCTTTTTCTTGCACGGACACGAGGCTGGGGTGAGTCGGGCAGGAGCGTTGAGGACGAGTCGCCCGTGTCGCCGTCGAGGTCCTTGTCGGCGTCACCCCTGGTGTCCGGCGAAGCATCGCGGATGGTCGGAAGCGTGTCCCGGTCGTCATACTGGGAAGAAAGAACCTTTTGTCGGATACGCGAAGGCGAGAAAGGAGTGTTCTTAGGGGGAGGAGGAGTGAGGAAGTCTTGGACGGTCTCGCGGATCGCGGTTGTGATTTCGGCTCGAGACGTGTAGGGAAAGCAGATGTTCAGCACGGCCCTGTCTATAATTAGATGCTTGCCATGGGCGGCATCATGGTTTAACATGCGTGACATACTTGTTGTTGTGCTTTGTTCGGGCGACTGCCTTGTCGACCACTTGTAGGACATCGTCGCGAATCATGTCGCGCTGGCCGAGAACGCGCACACAGGCGCCGTAGCGGTCTAAGATATCTCCATACGTGGTAAGCTGCTCAAGCTTGACCTTGGCAAGCTGCATGAGTCCCTCGACCTCGTATTTGGGACGATTAAAGTTTTCAATGCTGAATGCATATACGGTAACGACCTTGACGCCACACTTGTAACAGATTTCCATAATCTATCCAGACAAGAGTTAGCCAAGAAAACCGACTGTGTAGCAGTGTATTGCGACGTCGGAAACCCACCCTGGCAAGTGCTTCAAAGCCGCGGTGATGACCTTCGACTGTTTCCATTCGGTGTGTTCGAGCATAACGCCTGTTGCCATCCATTTCAAAGGCGACATGCTGAGGAACGGGTCCCTGCTTCAGGGCACCGATGAGAAGCTCGCGCAGCTGGTTGACAGCCCATTCTCCAGGCGGCGATTCGAGGATTAGTCTGCGCAGTAGCGAAACGGTGCTGGCCATGGTGTTTGGGTGTGCGGACGTAGCCGGCGGATCAAGAAATTAGGGAGGATAGATGGCGTAAGAGAAAGATGGGCGCTGAGAAGAACAGGCCGGCAGAAAAGGAACGGAAAAGGAAACAACGGACAACCGCAAAGAAACTAGTTAGATGCAGAGAAAACGGAAGACGCGCCGGACATGGTCGCCTGGAAAAGTGGTGGCAGAGAAGAATGACGAGGGTGACGAGATGAAGCCACGACAGCCGTGGCGAAGCTGAAGGTTTTCACAAGCCAACCAGCTTACCAGCGTACGAGTCTCGGAGCCAAGCCACACGGGCGGTGCGGCGGTGCGCGACGGCCAGGACGCTAGGGGCTCACTGTTGACGAGGCTTTCGAGGTACATTTAGTTGCCAAGCTGCCACCCTCTGCTTGAGCCCAAATTAGCAGCGCGGCCGGTCATTATATTCCAGTGGCTTTAAAAGGAAGAATAGAAAAAGAAGGGAAAGAGTAAAACGTTTCGCCGCGCATGCCGAGGTTTTGACTGCAACAAGACACCAAAAATGATATGCGCGAGGTGTGCCTCTGCTAGATGGACCTGTACCGTAGAGTGGTACTAACCTACCTCTGCAAACCGCTGCGCTGCACAATGCCGGGCTGGGCCGGAAATACCTAGCGCCTCTCGGAGGCTCGACCAGTGAGGCTCAACTGTAGCCTGTCGCGCTGTCTTGAGTACCTAGGGCTGTGGCTTGCAGGAAAAAAAAGGCGATCGAGTCTTGGAAAGAAAAATCATCATGGTAACGCTCATTAGTTACGGATTACAATTAAGACAGTTGAAAGTGACAACCCGTTGGATCCCGGCGGACCCCCTGCAACCACAGTGGCTCCCGCTGTAAAAGGCCACCATTCAGCGAACGCGGACATGCAGCAGCTGTGTCCGCTGCTTCGGGCAGCATCGTCATCGACTGCCTGATGGAACTCGACAGCTCAACGCCCCGTGTTTGTGCAGAGGTTTGGCGTAACATCGAAAATTCTTAATAATCGCAACACAAGCCTGCTGGTATGCGCGAATAAACAAACGGCTACGTTCTTCAACGCTCTACACCTTGTAAGGCGTCAGATTTTCCGACTACGTTAGCCTTCATCCCGCATGCAGGCCGCTTCTGCTATCGGCAAACCCCCACTGGCTGCTCCCGAATTAGCTCGACAGAGATCACCAAGAAAAATTGCCCCGCCACTTCGATAAGCCGCAACCACCACCTGCAGCCAGCCAGCCTACTGCGTGCTAGGCTCATGCACGGCGTCTCTTCACCTCTTCTTTCTACATCCGCTTGCCCCAGCTTAGCTTCCATTCGTCTCAATTGGTTCCCGTTGCTTTGAATCATGGTTGTTTTTGACGGCCACGAGTACCTCACCGAGGAAGAGCGCCGCCTCAAGGACGATCGCGAGCGCCAGCGCTACTGGAAGAAATGGGGTCCCTACGTTGCTGAACGACAGTGGGCTACCGGTACGCAATCACGACATCTTTTTTCTGATGATGCGCAGTCTCTAACACTCAGTACAGTTCGAGAGGATTATAGCCACGATGGTGATGCCTGGAGTCGTACGTTTACTTTTTGCCACCAACACTCCAGTAGTTCGTAACCGATCTAACCGATTCGCAGACTTCCCACACGAACATGCCCGGTCGCGAACCTTTCGCTGGGGTGAAGACGGCATCGCCGGTGTCTCCGACACTCATGGCTGGCAGAACATTGGATTCAGCTTCTGGAACGAAAAAGAGTAAGCTGCTCTACCCGCCAACGGTACAGTGGCGTATTAACCTGCTCTAGTGAATTCTTAAAGGAACGTCTTTTTGGTCTTTCCAACCCCCAGGGTAACCACGGCGAGAGCGTCAAGGAAGCCCATTTTCATGTCGACAACACACCTACTCATTCCTACATGAAGTTCCTCTACAAATACCCCCAGAAAGCCTTTCCCTACGAAGATCTCATCAAAGAGAACGCGAAGCGCTCGAAAGAAGACAAGGAATACCAAATCATTGATACTGATGCATTCGACGAAGACCGCTACTGGGACATTTTCATCGAGACGGCGAAAGAGGAAAATGATCCCGACGAACTGCTCTTTCGAGTTACAGCGTGGAATCGTGGCCCCGATCCTGCGCCGCTTCACATTATTCCCCAAGTCTGGTTTCGCAACACATGGGCCTGGGGCATCGAACCCCCGGAGAAGAAGCCTACCATGTCCGCCAACTCCGAGTTTTCTGCCTCCTCTAACCACTGGAGCCTCGGCCAAAGACATCTCACGCTTTCCCCCTCTCCTGGTGTTGGCTCGACCGGCGAAGATGTTCTGCCCGAGCTGCTTTTCACCGAGAATGACACCAATACCAAGGTGCTATACGATCAGAAGAACACGCAGCCGTATGTAAAGGACGGCTTTCATCGCTACATTGTCAACGAGGAGAAGGGTGCTGTCAATCCCGCGCGAACCGGCACAAAATGTGCTGCCTGGTACAGCTTCAACGAGGACGGTGGCGTGAATCCGGGCGAATGTGCAGGTAAATGACTGGTCTGTACTGCGTATCTATCTCAGACTACTAACGCCCTACAGTTGTTCGCTTCCGCTTTTCCAAGAAAGAACAGAGCTATCTCGACGAAGAGGAGTTCGACAACGTAATCGAGAAGCGCAAAGAGGAAGCCGACGAGTTCTACTACCGTCTGAGCCCTATGCCAATGACTGACGACTTGCGAAGTGTCCAGAGACAGGCTTTCTCTGGCATGATGTGGACAAAGCAACATTATCTCTTTATCTGGGATCAATGGGCCAACGGCGATCCTGCAACGCCCGCTCCCCCACCCGAAAGGCGATCAATCCGCAACACGCAGTGGCGTCACATGTATTGTGACGACATTCTGTCCATGCCAGACTCATGGGAATACCCATTCTTTGCCGCCTGGGACAGCGCCTTTCACTGTATACCATTGGCCATGATAGATCCAGACTTTGCCAAGAAACAGCTCGACTTGTTTACCAGAGAATGGTACTGCCACCCCAATGGCCAGCTGCCGGCGTAAGTACTCATCGTCATCGTTTCTTCCCCTATACTAACCATGTCCAGCTACGAGTGGAATTTCAGTGATGTAAACCCTCCGGTCCACGCCTGGGCGACGTTCCGCACGTTCAAGATTGAGCGAAAGTTGTACGGTCGCCAGGACTTGGACTTTTTGGAGCGAGTATTTCAAAAGCTGCTGCTCAACTTTACCTGGTGGGTGAATCGAAAAGACACAGACGGCAAAAACGTCTTTGAGGGTGGCTTTCTTGGACTCGACAACATTGGTCTGTTCAATCGCTCAGAGCCCCTTCCTACGGGTGGTGTGCTGGAGCAAGCAGACAGCACAGGCTGGATGGCATTTTACTGTCTGTCCATGCTCAACATTGCGCTCGAGCTGGCCAAGCACCGCCGCATCTACGAGGACATCGCGTCCAAGTTCTTTGAGCATTTCATTCTTATCAGTGATGCCATGACTTTCAGAGAAGGCAATAAGCAAGAGCAGTCGCTGTGGAACGACGAGGATGGCTTCTACTACGACGCCATCAACTGGGGTGGGCCGCACATTCAGCAACTGCCTGTGCGCTCGCTGGTTGGACTCATCCCGCTGTATGCTACGACCACTTTGGAGCCGGAACTCATGAACAAGCTGCCATCGTTCCGTAAACGCGTCGAATGGTTCATTCACAACCGACCGGACACCGCCGAACGCAACATGGCGAGCATTAGAAAGAGAGGTAAAGGAAACAGAATCCTGCTTTCGATTGTCAGCAAGGATCGGTTGGAGAAGATCTTGACGCGCATGCTGGATGAGGATGAATTCTTCAGCGACCACGGCATTCGGTCTTTATCAAAATTCCACAAAGACCACCCATTCTCCATGGATGTCAACGGACAAGTTTTCAAGGTCGGTTACGTCCCCGGCGACTCGGACAGCGGTTTATTCGGCGGCAACAGCAACTGGAGAGGACCTATTTGGCTGTGTGTCAACTTTCTCTTGGTGGAGTCTCTGCAGAGATTCTACCTTTTCTACGGACCTGAATTTCAAGTTGAATGCCCGACGGGCAGTGGCGACTACATGCATCTGGGCAAGGTGTCGGAGGAGATTCAGCACCGACTGCAGCATTTGTTTGCCCGCACAGACGACGGAAGAAGAAGCGTCAATGCTGGGAATGATATGCTTGACTTTGACGAAAACTGGAAAGACCACCTTTGGTTCCACGAGTTCTTTGACGGTGACACTGGACGTGGACTTGGTGCCAGCCACCAGACAGGTTGGACTGGACTGATTGCCAGAATGATTCACGATACTGGGTAAGCTCCTCTACATGATGCATATAAAAGATGTAGTAGAAAGGAAAAGAAGAACTAACGCTCTCCAATAGTGTCAGCTGTCGTCTTCCTCAGACGCCGCGCACGCCATCCATCGGCATGGCGCACTATTTTGATGACATGTTCCAGCGCAGCGTCGAGGTCGGCGTGCCGCATTCGCCCCAGATGCACCGCATCCGCCGCTCTTCCACAGCGCGCTCCATCGGCGCCCGCAGCGACTTCGTCCTTGATGACAATGACGACGTCCGCTCCGACGGTGCGTCCGTCTCTGACGGCATCGTTCTGACGCACGGCGCGAGCCGCGAAAAGACTGAGGCCGATGCCCACATGCACGCCTACATCTCGGACCAGCTTAGCCGCTACAAGGACGACATGAGCTCCGACCGCTTCTCGCATGCCGATGAGTTTGAGACGACTGCCAATGGCGGCAACAGAAACAGCAGTGTCAACGGAGGCAGCAAGAATGACGGCGCCAACGGAGGTGGCCATTGAACAAAAACTCGGGAGCTTGGTGTCGGAGGACTGTTGATGGAGCACACCTTTTGAAGGGGATACGGTATAGAAGAACATGCATTACACGAGAGCATCTCTGCAACTGATAGAATAAAACCATAGTTAATATGCATTTTTACCCAACACACGAGCTAATCGGCACTGCACACGAGTTACCATTATCACGCGCTGGCATAACCTTCCACTTGGTTACAAAAAAGCTTGAAAAGCCAGCGCGGCATACAATTCTTAACATCGTTCAGACTCGAAGCAGCAATGGTCGGACAGAGACAACAACAAACGATATGAAAATTTGTTTCTATTTCACATGCAAGCCATTCTCCATGCTCTACTGACAGCTTTCATACACGAACAGGGCTCAATTTCTTCCTAAGCACGGCATAGGCTCCTGTCCAAAAAAACAAACAAGGGTGTGTGATGTAACAAAGAAAAATTAGAATGGACCAAAAGAGATGTTCCTTCTCTTGCAGCCCATTTTCACTTCCCAATTGCTCTCCCATTCTTTTCCTGTGCCTCCCCTCTCTCATGTGGCTTTTTCTTTCGAATTCTTCGAAGCAATCAAAAACCGTCTGAACCGCTAATAAAACGAACGTTTTCCGCTCAATTGGTAAAAAGCTGTATAGTTGTGTCCGAAAAAAGGTGTGCTCCCCCTCGAGAAAAAGAGTATGGTTGACAATGGCGTAAATGCAGTCGGCTATGGTGTAGTTTCGCTTTTTCTGCGGAATCGTGATTTACAGGCTGTCGGTGAGGACCTTGTTCATCTTGGCGATGCGGGAGGAGACGCTGAGGTCGATGGTACGGTCACCGACCTCGACGATGAGACCGCCGACAATGTCCGAGTTGACCTCGTTGGTAACCTTGAGCTTCTTGCCAGCACCGACGTACGAGGACTTGCTGACGGCGGTCTCGAGCTTGGAGAGGGTCTTATTGTCGAGGGGCTGGAAGGAAATCGACGTTAGAATGGCTTTCATCATCTGGCTCGGGTCACATCTTTGATGCTCATTCGTACCTGGGCAGAGGTGACGGTCATCTCGACCTCACCCTTGGAGGCGGACATGATCTGGTTGAACTTTTGGCAGACGCCCTGGAGGAGTCCGAGTCTGTTGTTCTCGGCGAGGGTCTCGAGGAAGTTCTTGATGGTGGCGCCGCCGCCGCCGGCCTGCTTGACAAGCTCGGCAACAATGGCGGACTTGTCTTCGGAGCTCAGGGTAGGGGCGGCGAGGATGTCGTTGAGCTTGGCGTCCTTGTCGGTGATGGCACCGAGGGCAGCGAGAGCCTTAGCCGTAGGGTCGAGAGTTGACGACTTGGCGGCAGCAGTGTACTACAAAGAAGCAATTGAGCTCATGTTAGCGATTGCGATTTTTTCCAACGTCACCGAACTGGTTAATGTTTCGAGGTGGGTGAGCGGTATAAACGTGTTTTCGACGGATGCCGCGCTAGCAGCATTTCCCAATTGCAATTGGAGAAAGTTGTCCCGGGAAACGCAACCGGCAACTGTTATGATCGCGAGTTTCCATGACAAAAACGTACGAGAGCGGTGGCGTAGGTGCCGTCAACACCAAAGACCTGGACGGGGGGCTTGACATCGTTGGCGGCGGCCGCGGCAAAAGTGCGCACGGGGGCCGCGACGAGGCGTCGGGGAGCGGCGACGCGGGCGCTGCGGAGAACCTGGCGGGAGAACATGGCGAAGAGGCGGAAAGAAGGAATTGGCAAGTTGTTTCGAGATGCCGGGCGTTGAGGGGGCGGATATACGGTCAGAGGCGAAGGGTACTGGAGGTCTGGGAGCTTTTGGTGGTTGTCAAGGTTTCTCCGGCAATTTCGGAAACTTGGTGCCTGGCCAGGCATCAACTCGGGTTAGGTAATCCGATGACACCCGCGCATTCTCGTCAGCGGAATACAGCGAACACAGCGAATAAGCACCAAAAAAAGGAAGTAAGAAACAGCATCTGGGAATTGTTTGCTCAAGGGATCTCGGTTGAGAAAATGAAGCAAAACCAAAAAGAATGGCAAAAGAGAGGCGCCCTCGGGCAAGTGATGGACAAACGGGGAATCGAACCCCGGACCACTCCCAATCGTTGTATCCGCTGCATAGCAGATGCTAAGGGAGTATTATACCACTAAACCATTCGCCCAGTTGCTCCGAGACGCTGTTCGTTTCTGAACGAGGACCAGCGCCTCCTATTGGTGTATAAGAGTACCGCGCAATTTCGCGGGTAAAAGAAACATTCATGTCAACCAGAAAAGTCACATGTAGCCTGAGGTTAGCTGCAAATTTGTGGTTACGATGCATTCTATTACTGAAGTGCCTGTGCCATGTAAAACGAAAAGCCCAGACCGACGACAACAGCGAAAGTCCTCTGTCCCAATGAAATAATCCAACCGAAAACGCCATTCTGCGAGCATTTCATTCCAATCATCCAAACCGCAGCCCACAATCCCTGATGCCATTTAATATTACAGTATCGATCCCAATAGGGTCTAATCGCTCTTCAGCATGCTATCAACCAGATCCCCAAGAGGACCCCAGTAGTCGCGACCGCTAGCGAGGCTGTGCTCGTCGATAAATAGGACGTATTGCTTGAAGCTTGTGTTGAGGTGTGGCTCGAGACCAAGCTCGCGGATGACGGGATAGTGGTGGCAGTAGATATGAGCGTAGACACGGTACATGCGCTTGAAGATTTGGCGGACGAGGGCTGGGAACGACTTGGGGAACGGGACACCTGCAGACACCATCGGTTAGCTCTGATCCGATGGGAGCTGACTGCGGCAGCGTAGCTTCAGACTCACCAATCTTGCTTGGTAGCACCTGTTCGTTGTCAATGTTGGCTTGAACCCAAGTCATCAGCTGCTCGATATATGCGGGCGCTGCCATCTTTGTTGGCTTTTTGTAGTTGTCGTTATCCTGCCATAAGTACTCGAACCTGTCATCATCAGCAAAGCCGTCTCCATCCAAGACGCAGATTTTGGACGTACTCGTCGGTGGCCTTCATCTCGGGGCACGACTGTGGCGAGCAAAATTCGGTAATGGCTCCGTAGAGCAGGTTAATCTGGTTGTAAAAGTCGACCACTGCCGCATGTCAGCGCAACTGTCTCTCGATCAGCCCCAGAGAGCCACTCGTCTCCTTACTATTGACCGCGAGCCACTCATTCTCGTCTTCACCCTCGGGAAGCTTCACGACTTTGCGAAGACTGCCTCCACCAAGCGTCACTTCGGCATACTGGCGCAGCTGGTAGCTCGTAGCACCACCCTTGCCGACGCGAGGTCGGAACTGGTTCTTGGCGCGCTGGTTGCTAAGATTGATAGTTCTCATGTTAGCCGTCGAGTCCTCGCACATGCTCCTATCATGGCCTGCCAGCGACACATCCGGAGAGTCCTCGTGGACAGCCACAGCGGTGTCTTGCAGTCGCGAGATGGCGCCGTGGGAACGACCTGTCAACAGCCGAGCTGTAGCAGTCATTTTGTTATGTGTGTCGCGGTGGACGGGCAGGGGAGGCAGCAGCAGCAAAAGACACGGTGAAGACTAACACAGTGGTAAGAAATTGAGCCATCGTGAGAGAGCGTCCGGTCGGCCGGGCTGGCTTTGTAGCGTCTTTGTAGCGTCGTTGTGAGCGAGAAGCCACTGGAGACTGCATTCCAATGGTTAGCAGGGCAATCGGGCCGCCACTGGCGGGAGGGGTAGCGCTGTGCGTACACTCTAGAGGTTGAACGCTTCTGACGACTAGCTTGCGACTAAGGAAGAAAGAGGATGCCTTTTCTTTGTATTGGGCGATGCGAATAGCAGATGCTGTGACGGTAGTGACCTGTGGCGGGTTTTGGCGGGGTCCGATTTGATAATGATGCTGGCGTAGAGTTTGGCCTGGTCGTGTTTACTCGACTTCCCAATTCGGTTGGTTGCTGGGGCGCATGGACGAGCCCCGCCGAACTTGGAGCGATGAGACAAGTGGGTGCGTTTCTCTTTGTCCCAGAATTATTGCCAGTAAATGAGATATCAGAGCAATCATTTCTGCTGGCTAATTTCGAGATTGACTGACTTTGAAGCCTCTTCCAAAAAACTTTCATTTCCCCGCTAAATCAGTGCCATGTTAGCACGCTCCCTTGGCCGTTGCATCGTCCGCCGCACCGGGCTATGAATATGGCAGGACTCTACAATCGAAAAAACACAATCCTCAGCAGCATGATATCCGAGTACGAGTCCTTCATGCGTATAGCGGCCTTGCCCAAACGTCACTATTTGCACCTACGCGAAGCGCTGGCTACTGCTTCACCATCGCGCACGGTCATGTAGGACTCAAGGCAAACGCTTGTGGTGACAAATTTGCTCACATGCCCATTTAGCTTATGCTGTAGCGATTCTTGGATTTCTAGGAAATCGCATACGGAGGTAGCTTTAGCCCGTGCCGATAGTCTGAAGTAATAAGTGAGGCTGCTTCTACAAAGCCGCTCTCGGCGACAACATCAAGGGTGCTGGCGTCTGTCGCGATCCGGATCTTGGTGCACGGAGTGTATTCGAAGTTGGTGGATCATGACTGACAATAGAGCACTACCAATGTAGCATTCTACGCACACCATGATCAGCTGGGAAAACACTGTCTTGCATCAACTGCCACCAGCAGTCGTACATCGTGGCGCACATGCACAGCGGCGTGCCTCCCGAGTGACGTTATTCGTCTTTCAAAGTGACTCATCTAATCATGGCAACACGGCCGCTTAATTATGACCTAGCCTCCGTGTTTTTGCAGCTGCGGTATGGCTGCTCCTGAGCAGTCTAGCCACATCACAATGCACCAAGGTGCCAGGCATGATCGTCCATCCGCAGCGCTACTTTGAGGAAAGATACTCAAACTCGGCAAGCAAGTCACCGTGGCCGGCAAGAAGCTCTCTCACTTCAGCTCGCAGCGTTTCAACGTTCGTCTGTTCCACCAAAACTGGGGCGGGCGACGCAGTGCTCTCTTGAAATCTCGCAAACGCTGCCAGAAACTTGTCATAGCGCTGTTTTTCGCCGTCTTCCAGTCGTTCCTAGGACCAGAGTCAGACCAATGCAAGCAACAGAATCAAGGCAGCAGAACCATACTTTTACATCCAGAACAAAACTCAGCGGCCGGTTGAGGCCTGCGAAATCAATAGGTTGACTTGGATCGCCCGAACCGGTAGATGGCGCTTTTTCAGCCATTTTGTCTTTGAATCTAGATTCTACAGTATTTGAAGATGAGCCTCGCTGGAGCAAGAGGTGAGGCTCGCTGAAGTTTGCGTACCCCGCCTCGCCTATTGGAGCTGTTGGCTCTGCGTTTCTCAGCCGCCCCCAAATGACGTAGTGTACGCCGAGTTGGCCTTCTCACGCTGAAGGGGACTTGGCGAGAGTCTTTTTGATAAACAGTTGGTATACAAAAGTACTGTTTTGTCATGTGCTCGCCGCAGAATTTTAAACAGGCATTCAAGTTGGCCATTAACAACGCTTGGGCTCCGCTCTGGGACACCCATATAGGGAACTGAATTATTTTTTCAAGAGACAGTTCCGAACTTGCGTTAAATTTTTTTTTGTATGATCGAATTCATTATCGCAAAATAGTTGCCGCAGTCTTCTTCTGAGCCCACCAGAGTGCATATTACTGCCGCTCTCTATGGTACCTATGTGCCTGCTACCTTCTGGATTCTTCATCAGCTAGTGTGAGGACGGAGACAAGCTTGCAAGGAAATATATGTGATGTATTGTTTTGAAACGTTGTTAACCTTGTACTCTAAACTCAACATGTTCGTGCAATCGGCCTACAAAAGTTGCTAGCAAGTGTTACTCGCCGGCTCGGCGTCCCATGTACAGCCCTCCTTGCTCACACAATCATCCTTGCTCTTGGCGCACCGCAGATGAATGGCTTTGAACTTGTTACCGTCCGACCACAGACCGCGACAGGTGCCCTTGTCGGCGTAGCCATAGCCGAACCACTTTCCGGTACAGCCGGGCCTCTCCCAGTAGCTCAGCTGCACGTCGCCATCTGGGCAGAGCCCATCGGCATCAATCTCGAGGGACCCGACACGGCAGTCGGTGTTCATGCAGTAGCCCTCGTCGACCCGGACGGCGACGTTGTTGTGAATATCGCCCGAGCAGCCGACGCGGTAACGCGTCTTGAGCGAGAATGCAGCAACGCCGACACAGGCATAA
Source organism: Akanthomyces dipterigenus (assembly GCA_030783385.1). Classification (NCBI taxonomy): domain Eukaryota; kingdom Fungi; phylum Ascomycota; class Sordariomycetes; order Hypocreales; family Cordycipitaceae; genus Akanthomyces; species Akanthomyces dipterigenus. The sequence continues at coordinate 3,825 of JARJRE010000009.1, read as the reverse complement.
GTGTCAGCCCACAGACCACCGCACTGCTGTCCAACGTGCGGGTTCCATTTAGCGAAATCTTGCTGCGAGATGCTGTTGTAGGAGGTGATCTGGCCACAATTGTTGCCCTTGCTGATGTAGTGAAATTTGACGCAGTTGCTCACCATGCCTGGCTGCGTTGGTTGTGGCGTAGGAATGCCGTTGTTGGTCGGCTGAGTATGAGTCGAGGTTGTTGAAGTTGTTGTGGTGGTGGTGGTTGTGGTACCGCCGACGATGCCAACGCAGGCATACGCGTCTGCCCACATGCCAGTGCATTTGGTGCCAACCCGGGAGTTCCATTTGGCAAAGTCCTCCTGCGAGATGCCGTTGTAGGAAGTGATCTGATCACATGTGTTGTCCTTGCTAATGTAGTGGAACTTATTGCAGTTGTCTACCATGTCTGGCTGTGGAGGCTGAGGCGTGGCGATGCCATTGCTCGGGGCCGTGGTGGTCGTGGTGCCGCTGATGGTGCCAACGCAGGCATACGCGTCTGCCCACATGCCGGTGCATTTGGTGCCAATCCGGGGGTTCCATTTGGCAAAGTCCTCTTGCGAGATGCCGTTGTAGGAAGTGATCTGATCACATGTATTGTCCTTGCTAATGTAGTGGAACTTATTGCAGTTGTCTACCATGTCTGGCTGCGGAGGCTGAGGCGTGGCGATGCCATTGCTCGGGGCCATGGTGGAGGTGGTTGTGGTGGTACCTGTGAGGATGGAAACCGGTTCCTTGATGGATATGCAAGCAAATGTGTTGTACTTGAGTCCAGAGCAATCCTTTCCAGCCCCGGGATTCCACTTTATCAAGTCGTCAATGGAGATGCCAAAGGGAAGCGCAATGTCATTGCATTTGTCCCAGCTCTTGACATAGTAGAACCTGTCACAGTTGTCGACCATACCAGGCTGCGCCGGAGTCGGCGTGGTAATACCTACAGCCACAGCACCGTCAGCATGCAGACTGGAATGCAGACGATGCCGGGCAAGTATCGCATTACATGCTGCTTACCGTTGGAGGACTGAGTGCTGGTGGGAGCCGTGGTGGGAGGCTCGGTGCTGGTCTTGGTCGCGGCCAACGACAAACTGGCCGAGTAGGCCGAAATGTCGGCGGCACGGGCGTCTATGCAGTACGACTGACCCGTTGTAAAGTTTGAGCAGGGTTCTTTGACCTTGTACACGAGGGAAGGGTTCTGTTGCACTGTGCGTCAGTCATATTATGCCCAGTCCAGTACAACGAACGCAAGTTCAGGTACGCACCCAGTCGAGCAAGTTACTAAAGTTGACAAACGTGTCGGCGATGAGGTCTTCACAGGTCCCGGAGCCGTCGTTATTGTACCACATGTCACAGGGCTGTCTCGTTCTCGGATCGAATTGCATTTCGGGCTGCGTCGTAAAGGTGCCATATGAGTTGAAGGGATAGGCTTCTTTGGCTGCCGCAGATACGGTCGTAAGTAGCCAGGCCATCGTCACGACAGTGAGCTTGTAGAGCATCTTGGTGTGGGGGAAAATGAGAATCGGGTGCTGCTCAGCGCGCTGTCACTGCCAGAACAGGTCAAATACAATCAGAGACGGTGGTGCTGTATAAACATTGGTCTTGAGAAGGCGCTTAATCAGAAGGCTAAGAAAACGCGCTTTGATAGAATTCATTTCTGGCAACTCGTCCGCTCGTGTACCAATGAGAGACGGGGGTCCCAGAGCAAGGGTCAGTATCCGTTGTCAGAGTTTTTTCCTGCGACCCGGCATGGACTTTCTTGCCAAGGAGGTTCTCGTTCGACGAGGATGTATTTACGATGACCTGATTTTTGATGCTCCTCTTTGGGGACGATAATTCTCTGCCCTGCCGCGTGTATCATCATGGGTCTCACTCGCACCATGGCCCTGCCGTCGTTCGCTCCGCAGCGGAGATTGGTTGCGGTGAAGTATTAAGGTTGGATCCGGCTGGGATCTACTCCGTTGCCCTACAAATGATATTAAGTCTCCACTGACGGAAAACTTTGCTTGTTCTGACTTCGTGCTGTCACGTGACAAAGCTGAACAAAGTAGACGGCGAGACTATTGATTGTGAGGGTGGACCTTGCAGGGGCTGTCCCGGAAATAATGTACACAAATTTTTGTCTACTAAGTCGTTGCGAGCAATACTGGTAATCGGTATTGGGCATGCGTGAAGTGTGTCTTTTTGTCTTAGATTGCGACTCTTGCCGCGGTGGAGAAGCTGGAGATGGGCGAGCGACTGTCTCGGGGCCTGATCCTTGATCAGTCCGCCTCCACAAGACGAAGAAAATTCTCCACGGCAGGCCGCTGAAACTACTCATCAGTATCTCAATCACTAACAGTAGCCCGCATAGCGCAGCATGCGTCGTCATCCGAAAGCTGCGGAGCGACAGACAAATGGTATAGTATTCTCTGAGGAACGTAAACCAGTTCTACTGGCCCTCCAAAGGCACGTTCTCAACTGCGCTCTGTGTCACGAGCACCATGCATGGAACCTTGCAAGAAATGGAGACCCTGGGTTGCGAAGGTAGAAGATGGCATTTTCCAGCAATTGATAATCTCTCTGCCGCTGACAGAACCTGGTGTCTCTTCTGTCAACGCCTCCGTTCCTATTGTGAACAAGTAGGATGCCAACAGGGTAGCGAGACATTAGAGCCACGTGGTAGCTGAGTATGTCTCAATCCGAGGACCTGGATGACGATATGCGGTCGTTGAGTAGGTAGTTGGAGGATGGTGGTTAGGAAGCGGACCTAGAGAAAGTGTGTATCGCAACACGCTGCGGTTAGAACAGGCGAGTGCATAAAAAGACAGCCTAAAAAATCACATGGAATCGGCCGCGGGCAAAGAATTTGTTATACATGATACATGCCGATGTCCATCTCACCGTCTTGCAGCTAATCCTCAGCACACTGTCTGAACCATGGTGCTGTGACCATGGAAGTCGCCAACAGTGTCTCTAAAATCAGTAATCACTTTCATGTGCTCCTGTGAAATATTACTCTCGACAATCCCGTTCCAGACCCCTTTCCCCTCTGCCTCGTTCGTGATTTTGTGACTGGCAATGGCCTTTTCAACTGTCTTTGCGAAATCCGGAATCTCGTATGACCCCCATCGTCCAGACACCGTGTTGGTCACCACGTTGGCTGGACCAAACTTGTCCGGATGCCGCAGGCCCTTGACACTGTTTTGGGGGTTTTTGAGATCAACTTTGCCGTCAACGACCGTTGACCAGTGGTCCTGTATGCGCAGCTCCAGAGCGCGATCGCCGGCCCAGGATATCATGTCGAGCAGCTTGAGCCCCCGCGCCTTGTGCTCGTGGTCTTCTGGCAGCGCGTTGATACCGTCGTAGATGCGCCGTTGATGATCAGAGAGCGTGGTGAAAAACTCCTGGAACTTTTTTACGCTGTCGTCTCGTGAGATGCCGTCGAGATTCACGTAGTTGAGGAGCTTTTGGTACGGGTTATGCCTGCCGCGGCCAGCGGGCACCAATTTCGGCCTCCCGTCCTTGAGCTGAAAGATGGGTTCGGTGTGCCCTGGCCCGCTCGGCATGCCGGCCGACCAGTTTGGGTTGGCCTCCATCCAGCGTGTGAAGTCACTCACAAGTTTCTCAGGAGGCGGGTTCCACTGGAAGGCTTCACTGTAGGCAGCTTCTGTGATTCCATCTGCCATGGCTTGGACTGCCGTTTTGGAGTCGGAAAACTCGCCGACACCGTCAGCAAGTTCTTTCTGACGACCCCAGCCTGGGTACAAGCCGTTGTGTGGCGGATCAAGGGAGGCGTCACGACCGGTCAGACACAAGCAAGAAGTAAGGAAATAGGTATAT